>BMAO01024037.1:0-29326 GCA_019973975.1 Trichonephila clavata
TATCCTTGCAAACTTAGTATAATTTTGTGAGGCAACATACATTTTAAAATCTACCTCTGATCTCCTACGAAATCTCCCAAATATTTTGATAAATAATTTTCAAATGTAGATATTAACGAAACATGTAGAAAGAAATATTTCGAAGGAATAAATAAATGTTCTAAAGAAATAAATTATTAGAAATTCGAATACAAAGAATTTACTTAATTTATAATAAATAAATATGTCACATTATCTTTATTTTGCAGATGCTATTACTATCTTGATTTTTTATTTTCAACTTTATCATATACACAGAGACAAAAATTCTTTACCCAAATTAAAAGTTTTAATTTTTTTAATGAAATTAATCTCTTTTTGGACTAAAGGCAAAAATTGATAACGACATAGGAGAAAAAAACATTGCAATTAAAAATTTCGAAAAAAAAAAACCTGTTTAATATTAATGGTCCTTTACTTACTCACTTGCGTTTAAATTTTAATCAGTTGAAGCTAAATCAATTATTTCTTTAATGATGCTACTAAGACAGTGCTTTTACAACTTTTAATGCTTGCGACCCAATTTTCAATCATAATTTTCATCGCGCCCTTTTCACACAATAAAATTGTATTGAGTGCAATAAAAATGCTCTTTGACGTTAAAGCTACAATACACGATTTTAATCATAAACTGTACAAGCTATCAAGATAAATATTAAATTCTGTATATGACAAGCCTACATGAATCACTGGTAATTTTTAAACTTGTTCTTAATTTAGAAGTGTGAATGGTATCTGACTACCCTAAAATTGTGAATTTCCTTAAAATTGACAATTTTTTTATGATTTTATTTTATAGGTCATCTTTTTAGCTTTATAAAAATACCAAATTTATTATTTTCTGTTCACTAGAACAAAAACTATAAGTGTTTTAGTAAGAGAAGATGCCATTACATTGAGCAAGATATGTCATACTTTAAAACGCGTTTTACTCGAAATGTTTTTTTAAATGCTCAAACGGGGCCAGCGATTGCTCAAAAAATTTTGAAAAAAATTAACTGAAATGTTTTGTGTATGTTCTGTTTTATAGTAGAAGTGTTTTAACCTTCTGATTTATTAATCAACGTTTTATTACAAAATTTACAGTCCCTTAAGTGTTATATATCACTGCTTTTTTTTAAGAAATTTCATATAACAAAAAAATAAAGTGCTATTTTTTGTAAAACATATAATACCTCTCATCCTGAGGTCACTTCGAAAATGAATAAGATAGCAATACATCAGAATTGAAAAACTGAATATTTGTTTATAAACTTTTGGTACAGAATTGAAGCAAGCACTGAACATTCGGAACAGTAACGGGAAATTTGGGATAATGTACAATCAAGTTCAAAGGAAATTATTAAAGGAATTAAACACGAGAAAAAAAAAATGTATTAATCCTTCTTTTTAACAACCCCCAAATTAAAAAAAAAAAAGGATGAAGAAAAACTTATACATTTTTCTTCATTAAAGTAAAATTTTCAGGAAAAATCAATCTCATTTTTTAAAACAAATATTTAATTTGTATATCTCAATACATCAAATTTTTATTTCAAGAAATTATAATTCAATGAAAGAAAACAGTCACTGTCATGTAATAATAATAATATATTCTTATTATTAGAAATCTTGTTTTTTTAAAAAAAGAATTCTGTAAGAAAAAAAATTTTTTTTTTTCAAAACCTATATCAAAACCTTGTTTTTACTGGAATATGTGTTCCAGGCAAAATATACATTAAGGTATTTTGAAAATTTATCATTATTTTCCTGCCATTAATAATTAATTTTGAAGTACTGAAAACTTATTTTAAAATTATCTCTACTCAATATAGCTAAAAGAAAAAAAAATAACAATAATAATACTGTTTCATGAAATTGACTTTAAAATTTTTTTTAAAAAAAAGTACATCAATACTACTAATGATCGAAATGATTATAATACTATACTTTTTAATAATTTTTTAAAAATGTTTTCAGTTTTATACTACAGAATTTTAAGTTTAATCACACGTTTTAAGCATAGTTGAAATATGAATCTTATTGTGAACAATGGTTATAATGAATTTTCAGCAAAGTGAGAACAGAACTGAAAAATATAAATTATACCCTTTATATATTAGCTAAATCACAATATAAACATAATTTTGGACTGTTTTTTTAACTGAAAAAGTATATGGAATTCAAGTCAATTTTTGTTTAGCATAAGCTGAAAATAATTTTAATTCTAAACAGTATTTAAAAGGCAATGCATCTAATTCCTACCATTTTATAACAGTCAATATGATATAGATAAATATAAAACACAATTTTCTTTCTTTATGAATAATATATATATATAATTATTATTTTATATATCAATATTTTTCTAGTTATGTTTCTTAGAATCTGTTTTCTATCATTTAGCTTTGTGGGTAGTATAATTTTGTCTTATTATTTTTTTCATTTTATTATACTATATATATATATATATATAAAATATTGCTCTAAATGAAAATATGATTTAATTTCAGCTGCAAAAGTTAAAAGGATTTTGTAACAATAATCCTCAAGTGTCTGTTTAGAAAAAATTTGCTAAACCTGATTCAAATGTTATAAGGATTAATAAAAATTTACTAAAAATTGCAAATAATCAAAAATATATCAATAAACTAAAATATTTTACTCTTCTATTTTAAGTCTACAATATAGTTACAGTTCTACATTTGTTTTTCCAGTTTCACTTAATATTTTTAAAAATTTAATCTTAATTCTTATTTTATAAACATACCATATTTCTAATGTGTGTGAACTTGTATACAACAAATAAACAATGAAAACCTATTTATATCTTAAAATTCAAACAAAAATTGAAAAAACATTGAAATTGTTCAGTAGTAAAGTTATAAACAATAAACGCATAATATTTATAATAGGTTAGATGCACACATACTCAACACACCATATCCAAAAAATACAATACATTGCACTTTTTTTCTAATTACGTTGAAAGTAGCCAATAATTCATAGAGAGCCAAATATAGCAACCCCAAAACAGAGGAATTTGAATTCCAAGGCTGTAAAAAGTAGGAATAGGTGCTGCCAACGAAATTGCGCATTACACGTCCGGCCTTGTTTGTTCCTATTATCTATCAGACTTATGATTATATGATGGAGATAATGATATTCTATGAACAAGTTCTACCGTAAACCTTACTATGGGTACGTGTAGTCATTGGAACCATCATCTTCTTCAGGTTTCAGCAAAATACGAGTAACATTGTTTTGTATACGTTTATAGGCGAAGCAGTTTTAATTTCGCTAGAAAATCTATCTATCTATATATAAATGAATGTGTGTCTGTCTGTACTCGATAGATTCAAAAACCATGCATCCTATTGCAGTGAAAATTTGGGAAATTATTAAATATACTAGCTTTCATGGCCCGGCGTTGCACGGGCTTTTACTGAGTGCATACATATGTGCATATGTGAAATTAACATGGGGATTAAGTTATACCGAGGGTATAACTTAATCCCCATGTTAATTTCCTCCTTTCTTTCTGACGCCAACACTTTTGTGTGGTTTTGACGCGTACGATGTGAGTACCCGTGAGTGCGTGTCATGGCTTTGTCGCTTAACATTTTCCCATCTCTTCACAAATTAAACACTTCCAATATTATTTTTCGAAATTACTTTGATTTCTTTGTTTCTTTCCTCTCCGCTTAGCCCGGCGTTGCACGGGCTTTTACCGAGTGAATAACTTCATCCCCATGGAAATTTCGTGTTTCCCTCAGGCCGATAGCACTTATGTGCGCGATGTGAGTGATTTCTTTAACTATGTCATTAAAACTCCCTTTTTCGAAATTTGTTCTTGCGTTGGTGTGGTGTTCTAATTATTAGAGATGGGTGAAAGCTCAGGTGTCATCCTCGTCACTTGACCATGGTTGAAAATTTCGAGGTCCATCGCCAATAACCCTCGAATAGGCGAACAGTGCGAATTTAAAAATCACTCACTCAGTTTTCAGTTCTTTCGTTGCAATTTTTAGTCCCCGGAAACGAAAATGTAGCCTTTTTAAAGATAGTTGTATTTTGAAAAAAGACAGAAAAGTAGAAATTTTTCAAATTTCAAAATTTCACTACTATTTTAAATATTGAAGTAAAATTGTGAGGATTTTTTGAAATATTCGACACACGGGAAAAATGTTTCATGCAATTATCTTTATAAAAGAAGAAATTATTAAATGATTGTTTTAAGTAATTTGAGTGTTTTATTAAAATTTGTTTCGAATGCATAACATACTGCCATGGAAATTCACCTTCCTTTATCAAAGTTCCTGGTATGTGTGTGATTCCTTTATATTAACGTCACTATAATTAACTTTTTAGAAAAAAAAAATATCTTCCATACCTTACTAATGTCAAACAGGTTTCAGTTCTCTTTCTACAGCACGGTGTTACAGTGGCTTTTTTGAGTGTAGAACTATTTTCCCCCTGACTCTCCCCTCAGATATAAGATTTATCTTCAAGTTTCTAATCATGACATATCAAAAACAATATTGCTTTAGTAAAAAAATAATAAATTTAAACAATAAAAAGAAAACTATTTTGCTGCTTGAGTAAAAAAAAAAGTCATCATTTTTTAATAATAGATAATTTTTAGGAATCTAAAATAATAAAATAATGTTCAGGTTTTCATTAATCAATCAATCGATACTTACAGTTAGCTTAAAAATGTTTCTCTCTAGAAATTATTTTTATCCAAAATAATAGGCGATATACTTTTTATTAACAAATAATTAATTTAATAAGGAAATAATAGAAATATTCATTTGATTTTAAAAAAATATATTAATTTAAATCCACATTATCTATAAATAATAATAAAAAAAATTCTACAGATAGCTCTTGAAACGTTGGATGTTTGATTAAACATATGTAAGTGCTAAGAAAAACACTATGTGAAAAACCTAGTTATAAGTACACATTCACTGAAAAAAATCATTCAAAAAGAAATAATACTATCTGATAAAAACATTTAATTTTTTTATTTTAATTTTAGTTTTTCATTCGACACTGTGTTAATTAAATTATTTAAACACGTATCTGAAGAAAAAAAGGTTTTTTTTATACAAAACTAACTTATTAATTATTTTATGATAAAATTGATTTAAAATGTTCATAAGCCTTTATTTACATATTCACAGTAGAAATTCAAAAAGAAAATAATACATGTGATAGAAAATATATTTCAGAATATTTCCTTTTTTATGATATATTTTTCTTATATTCCACTGTTCTTCAATAAAGCAATCTAAGAATAAAAAAAACTATCGGTTGTGTCCTGCGCCAAATGGTATAAGGGAATTCCCCTTTTTACTACGTCAGCGAAAGACTCAAAACAACCGCAACCTTTCACGTCTTCCAAACAGAAAGCAAACACAAAGTGAATGACCTTGACGTAATTGAGAATTTTTTTTAAACTTTTCATTTTTTCTTTTTTTGAGAGCTTAACTTTTACGTTAATGACTTGAGCATGGTTGAAAATTTCGAGGTCCGTCACCAAAAACCATCGAATAGGCAAACAGTGCGAATTTAAAAATCACCCACTCACTTTCCAATTCTTTCGTTGCAATTTTTTATTGCCCGGAAACAAAACTGTAGCATTTTTAAAAATAGTTGTGCGCTGAAAAAAAAGACAGGAAGTATAAATTTTTCAAATTACAAAATTTCACTACTATTTTAATTTTTGAAGTAAAATTGTGAGAATTTTTTGAAATATTCGACACAGAGAGGGGAAAAAGGTTTCATGCAATTACCTTTATAAAAGAAGAAATTATTAAATGACCGATTTAAGTATTTTGAGTGTTTTATTAAAATTTGTTCAAAAAAGTTTTTGGCTTTTTTTTGAAAATCACTGATTCTTAAAGTTTTAAAAATCATTTTTATTTAAAAGTAACGATGTTGATTAATTTTAGAAAAAATCATGAAATATGCAAAATATCTTTGTTTTCTAAAAAAAAAGTTTTTTTTTTTAAATAAAAAAAAAAAGATAGTTTTCGGCATTTTATTTTTTTAATCACTGATTCTAAATATCAATGAACTTTTTAAAAATCATTTTCTTTTAAATTCATCGATATTTATAAAATACAAAACTATAACTTATTAATATTTTTACATTAAAATTGATTAAAAATGTTCATTTAGCAATTAATTGTGACATTCCGTTTGCTTAAATAATGGTAGCACTGAAAATTTACGTGGGAAAAATAAACAGAAATGAAAGCTTCTTGTTAGGAATTGTTGAAAAAGATAGAAATTACTTTGAATGATTAAAAATCAGAAAAAAACCTTTTTGAAGGAAAAAAAAAATGAAAAGTACATTAAAATAACAGAGGATCATGTTAAAAAAAGTATTTATCAGTAAAATTAATTTACATGGGAAAAATTAGCAGAAATGAAAAAAAAAGAGAACGGCGGATTCGAACTCGCAGTGACACGATCCGCTTTACGGTGTAAAGCAAGCGACGCTCTATCCGACTGATCTACCCAGACCTGCAGTGAAAAATGAAAATAGGCAACAATAATGAATGGGAGGTTCAAATTGAAATTAATTTTTAATTGGAGGGAATCCACAGGATATTCGCATAACGATTGAAAGATTTCGATTGAAGATAACATTTAAATGTATTGCAAAAAATTTATTGATTTTTGATATTTTAATAAAAAGCAATTAATAATAAAGAATATATAATATATGAACATAGCTTTTTTTCCCTAAGGAATTTATGCAAAAAAAATTTCGAAAAGGGCAAATTCTTCGATTTTATTATGAAATTATATGTCAAAAAAAAAAAAAAAAAAGAAATATACATTAGGCATTATTTTAAAATAAACTATAAGTTTTATGAAAGAAAAAAAAATTTTGATACTGATAAATATTTTAAAAATGAATCTCAGAAATGCATTGAATGCATTTTTTCATCTTAATCTGACATATATAATTATTTAATTTTGAAAATTATATACAGAAAAATTGACGAAAATTAAAGGAAAAATAACTGTTTCACTCGCATTTTTTTTATATGTCAAAAAAAGAAATATACATTAGGCATTATTTTAAAGTAAACTATAAGTTTTATGAAAGAGAACAAAAATTTCGATACTGATAAATATTTTAAATGAATCTCAGAAATGCATTGAATGCATTTTATCATCTTAATCTGACATATATAGTTATTTAATTTTGAAAATTATATAAAGAAAAATCGACGAAAAAGTAACTTTTTCACTCGCATTTTTTTTTTACTCGCCAAAGTTACTGATTTCCCCCTGTTTAAGGCAGAATTTTTTTAGTGTAACCCTTGAGTTAGATGCGGTCGAAGGCGAAACAGGTCAAAAGTCTTTGGCGCAAAGCTAATTTTCGACGCCAATGTTTGGCTAAATGTAAAATCGCGTATTTTAAATTATTTTAAAAATCATTACCTTCATTTTAAGGGCATAATTTTTACGTTAATGCTCTCAAACATCACAAACTATTTGCAAAAATAACGTACTTTGAAATAAAAAATGTACAAATTACTACTTTTTAATTTATTTCTCAGAAAAACATCAGTCTACGAAAATCACAAAATGTTTTTTAAAATCCGTAATTTTGAAGCAATTTTTTCAATCTTCGTATATGTTACGGATAATATTACTGTACACAAGGAAAAAAAAGTTTTGTGAGATTACCTTCATAAATGACGAAGTTATTCAATGTGAAGTAAAAATTGAGCCTACTCTTTAAAAATTCTTTTAAAATAAGTTTTGGGAATTTTATTTTTTAAATGAATGGATCTAAAAGAGAAAGGCTTGAAGTTAATTAGTGTAGAATATCGATTTAATAATACGAAAAGTAATTCATACCCAACGATTTAGAAATAATTTTCATAAAAACGCATCATTTTTAACACTATTTTAAAAAAATTCGGAAAAAATAGAAAATATCGTTATTTTACAAAAAAAATTATACCGTATCGTTGCGAAATAAATGATCTTTCCGATTCTGTAATTATTTTTTGTCTGATTTCAACACCGAAAATTGGATGACAATTTTAATATGGTGGAAAACGTCGAATCACCGCTCGGCCGAAACGGAACGGAGGTTCTGCCAAGTAAACAACCGGCAGGAGTAAAACAATTAGGCGTTTTAAGCTTTTTAATTAATATCTTTTCAACTAATAATAATATTGTAATATAAATGGGCAATACGGCTTCCCCGGAAAATTCCCGATCTTTTGGTACCTTCCGCGACTTTCTGCGTGGTGCGGTTCGTGAGAAGATAGACGCACATAGATAGATAGATAGATAGATACGTTTGTTTACCTTCGAATTTTAATAGTGTAAGATCTCCAGGAAGGTTTTCGAAATTTTTTTTTAAAATCAGAGTTGTGGTTCTAGGTGTGCTCCCGAACTATATATATAACTATATATCTAAAGGAGAAAAGGGGGACTCAATCACTCACTGCCTGACTAATCACGATATCTCCCGAACTATTAAACCTACAGACTTGAAGTTTGGTAGACATGTTTCTTTCAGGGAGTAGAGAACCACTAAGAACGGATTTTCCGAAATTCGAAACGCAAGGGGCATTGCGGGGGGAGGGGGGGTTAAGGGGCATTATAAATAATTGTTTCCAATTTTTAACAACTCGACGTACAATCTTGAAATTGGGTAAGCAGATTCCTTTTATCGAGAAGAGATCCGCTACAAAATGAGTTTGGTGAAAACCGACCCCCAAGTGGGATTGTAGGCGCTTAGAGGGCGTAATAGATAATTATTTCCATTTTTAAACTATCTGACGCACAGACTTTAAATTTGATAAATAGATTCCTATCATAGAGTAGAGATCAGCTACAAGATGGGTTTTGTGAAAATAGCCCCCCCCCCACAACTGACGTTGCAGGGGATTAAAGGGTGTAATAGATAAATATTCCCGTTTTTAAACTACTTGACCTACCTGCTTCAAAATTGGTAGGCATGGAGTAAATATTCGCTACAAAATGGGTTTTAGGAAAATTGCCCCACAAGGGGTGCTGGGGGTTAAGAGGAGATATAAATAATTATTACGATTTTTTAACTATTAGGCGCACAGTCCTGAAGTTCGATAAGCAGTTTCCTCTCATAGGATTGAGATACGCTACAAAATGCTTTTCGTAAAAATCGACCTCCAAATGGCGTTGCGGGGTTAATGGCGTTATAGATAATTATTTCCATTTTTAAACTACTGGACGTACAAACTTGAAATATGATAATCAGACACCTTTCATGGATTAAAAATCCCCTATGTAATTTGTTTTGTGAAAATCGACCTCCTAGGTGTCGTTGCCCTGGCTCAAGGGGCGTTATAGATAATTTTTTCCTTTTTTAATTTTTTAGACGCGTAGTCTTCAAATTTGGTAAGCAGATTCCTTTCCTAGAGCACAGTTCCCCTAAAAAATGGGTTTTTTGAAAAAAGACCCCATTTGGCGTTGAGTGGCGCAAGGGGAATAATCGATAAATATTTCCTTTTTTAAACTATTAGAGCTACCTGGTTGAAAATTTGTAGGCATGTTCCTTTCATGGAATAGAGTTCCTCTAACAAAGAGAGTTATGGAAAGAGGAGTTTCATGGAAAGAGGAGTTATAGAAAAAAATTCCTGCTTTTGAATTGTTAGATCCATATACTTGAAATTTGTTTAGCATGATTCTTTTGTTGAATAGGGATCCACTTAGAAAGTATTTTACGGAAATCAACTCCTAAAGGAGCAGGGAGTCACTGGGGTGAACTGACAAAAAAAAAGTCCTATTTTCGAACTACAAAAACTATAATGAAATTTGGTTTGCGTTTTTCTTTTGTTGAATTGAAATCCGCCAAGAACGGTAATTTTGGAAAACGACTCCAACTGGAATAAGGGGGTATTCATAGTAAAATTTTTTTTTTCTCTTTTAGATTTAGACTTTAAATTTGGCTTCCGTGTTCATTTTACAGAGTAGAGATCCACCAAAAATTTGTTTTGCGGGAATCCACTTTGTTATAGGGTTACGGAAGTGCAAACATCATTCAATACTTATATTTTAGAGATTTTTAGAAAATACAAATTATATGAGTTCTGCCCTTTTTTTTTATTAAGGGGCGACAGTTACAGGCATAAGTATATTTTTCAATACAATCGAGTTTTTATTGCTAGGACTTAGATAAAATTAATTTATATATATATATATATATATATATATATATATATATATATATATCTTTATATATAAATATTACGTGTCACAGTGTTTGTCCGCGACGGACTCCAAAACTACTCAACCGATCATAATATAATTTTGCATACTGAGTGTCATTTCATCCGACTTAAAACATAGGATAGTTTTTATTTCATTTAATGACGCCATATTTTTTAATTGCAGGAAATGTGAAGAATCAGGAAAATACATTGCCAGATTTTGTGAATATTCCCGTAAGGGAATAATTGCAAAATGTGGCAATGCTCATGTGTCTGTGGAAGCAGATATTGAAAACCAAAATGCAGAAAAATTAAGTATCGGGCGTATTTCGGGGTGTGGAATCCGATTTTGGAGTCAGTTTCTAAAAACAACCATAACTTTACCGGATAAAACCAACCGACCGTATTTTTAGATACAACATAACATGGGCTTACATTAAAAGTCTTGAATCATGAAAACTTGCACCCTAGCGTACTTCAAGATGGATAATCCGAATCCGATATCCAATCTGAGAAATAACTGTAAATTTTCCGGATAATTCAGGACGACCATTTATTACGCAAACCGGGGCAGGAGCTTACACTTAATGTCTTAGTGCGGGAAAAGTGCGTTTCTGTTGTAATTCGGGATGGTGAACGAGAGTTTGTAATCGAATTTAAAAATTCTTGTAACTTTCCCAGATAATGCCAGACGACCCTAATGCTCCTTCCAGGAACTGAAGATGCCAGCTCAGGAGCACAGAAGTATTCCCCAGTTGTATTTAGGGGTAGGAAACAATAATTTGAAATCATATTTCAGAAACACCACATAATTTGCCGGATATTGTCTGAAATAGGAGAAAAGGCATATGATTCGAGTCCCGAATCTGATATTCAATCTGAGAAATAACAGTAACTTTGCTGGATAATTCAGGATGTCATTCGTTTACGCAAATCGGGGCAGGAGCTCACCCTTAAAGTCTTGGCGAGGGAAAAGTGTATTCTTGGTGTAATTTGAGATGGTTTAAGCGAGTTTGATAATGCCGGGGGATCAGAATATTCTCAGACAGCAGTACCAGCCTAACTTGCCGACGTAGAGACGTAAAAAGTGGATCTTGATTGTATTTAGGGACTCCTGATCCGAATATTCTCAATCCAATTCAAGATAATCTCATATCTACGTCAAATAATGCCAGACGAATGCATTTTGCATGAATTGTGGAAGGACTTGCTTTAAGATTCTTGAGGAGAGAGAAATGCTTTCCTGGTTTTTTTCTGGGTGGGAAACAAGAATAATCTGTAATCGGATTTTAGAAACTGCCGTAACTTTGCCGGATAATGCCGACCGACCCTAATGCCCTTTCCAGGGACTGAAATTGGAGGAGCAGAGGCGTCGAAAGGGGGCACCGAGTGCATCTCGTGGTGGGAACGAGAATCTGGATACGGATTTCAAAAGCTTCCGTAAATTTTCTGGATATTGCTGTAATGAGATCAAATATTTTTGCGTTCGAGTTCCACCTCCGGATTTACATTCCATATAGCCAACTAAACTTTCAGATGCAGTCGTGGAAAAATATGATTGCAATAGGAAATTGCAGCTTCGGGCGTTGTTGTCACTTTGTTAGATGGTGGAAAAACTGCACATTCCGCATCAGATGCTTTTGGACATTCATAAGATACAAGAGGCAATGTGTACCTTTGAAAAAAAAGTGGATTGGCTACAGTATTGTAAATGAATTCAATCATGATCAGGGATCAGTGTACCATGACCCATAAACATTCACTCAAAGCATTATATAGAGCTTTTCGTGCCCCAGTCCTTTCTTGGACTGAGTTCACATTGCCCGAAGTGCCTGGTGTAGGCGGAAACATATAATCACCAACAAAAGCCATAACAATAATTATTTATTGAAGACAGACAAACACAATTAACAAGCATAAGTTCAATTTATAAGTGGAAACCTTGGAGTGATTCATTAATACCTAGATTAATCCTGATTAACAAATCTGATACTCAAATCTAACATTCAAATCAGATATTCCTGTCTAAGTAATCTCAACTATCAGAATTGACAAGGAGACTAACTGTTGTTAACTTCATGTCGGTACTAAATCTAATTGTTTCGATTCCTTTAATGATTAATCTAGTACTTTACTATAATACTATCAAATACGTGCTAAGCTCGTTGAAGTGATCCGTAGACGATACTTACCTTTAATTTGGCAATTCCTTCTTTCTCTCACTCACATTTACGAAATCTAGACTTTATATAGTCGAATTAATTAGCATATAACTATGTCGTGTTTTTCCCGAAGAGGCTGTGAAATAGAATAAATGCTGGCCCCAAAGTTAGCCAAGAGGATGTTTGTAAATTCACGCGGATAGCCCCATCACAGCCCCCCTCAAGGAAAAAATGGGATTTATAAAAGGGTCTCAATGGCCCGATATAAATTACGTTCAAAATTTTAAGTCTTAACTTATCTAGACATTTTAAATTTTAGTTTAGGAATAACTTTAATAGAACAATACGCTAAGGAACACTCAAAACTACTAGCTCAAAAAGTAGTCACTCCAAGATTTTAACTTTTACATTCATTATATAAGGTGTACCCCATTGGGACGTTGACCAAGGAAAAACCTACCACTGGGAGGAAAAACCCGGCCGTACACAACCCGAAAACTTAGATTTTTTATTTACATCCTGAGTTACATAATTATTATCTTCGACACAAAATCTTCAAAACATCAGGGTCAGCCACCCTGAAATGAGAACTGGATCAGTGGACGTAAAAAAAAAATCTTTGAACACTTTATACACACAACAACATTGAATTCACTTATGTTTAAATTGTCAATTACTTTACAAATTTTATCTGGTTTCTAATAAAAAAAACTCCCATTCCAATTGCGCAGCGCAGTTAGTGTTATGGTTAATTTCCTGTCTCTGCGCCGCGAGTCGCAAAAACCAGATATATACTAATATACACTTCAATATGTTTATATATACACAATTATATACAATTTTCAAAATATTCAATGTAAACAAACAATACAATGAATTCTCGCACGTTTAGCCAATCCTTTAGAAAAGGTAAACAGATGTAAACATACAAATGCTTTCCACAATTTAGAATATATTTAAATATACAAAGGTCATTTCACTCAACATAGTGAGACTTTTGCATTAGACAACATTATTAACAAAACAAGACTTGCCTCTTGCAAAAACTCAACCGACTGCCTGTCAGTAAAAATATAAATGAAACAATACAACTTGGCTAATATCTTGCTCCTCTTCTTTTTCTAATGTCTCTGATCTGCACTTCCAATGATTTGGTCCTTCTGCTAGGTTGACTCTCTCCTGGCAGTCTGGTTTATAGTCTCAGCGACTCCTCAAGTTGCAGTTGTGACCTTGTCCTTCTTTATCTCTTCTAGATCGGGTGGATCCTTCATGACCTGTCAATGATCCTATTGGTGATCTTGATCTGGCTTTCCCATAGACTTCTCTGCCATCTTTGGAAATGCTGAAGTTTGACCTTTTCTGTTGTCTACTGTAGCAATCTTCTACTTTATTTCTCTTCCTTGTCTGCACATTCGACGAGATGGAGGACGGGAGCCTTCGTTTGTAGACTTCTTCGTGGATATGTGCTCTTTTACTCATCGGCACCTCTGGAAGCGACTCTTGTTTTCTCTTCCATCTTCTGGAGTGTTGGGTTTTCATTATTTTTTGTTTCGTCTTGGATAGCGAGTCAGATATCACCCTCTTACACCGACCCTTGGTCAGCTCGTGTCCGCTCCTTTTTGTCTCTCTCTGATTACTTTTATCCCCTAATCTATCATTTTCATTTCTCTCCTGTCTTCCACCAGACTCATTACTCTTAGAACCTTGTGACCTATCTAACCCATATCTACCATCCTCAAAACTACTCGATTGATACGCGGATCCTCTACTAACTGAACAATCTACCTCCACTATTACAACATTATTGTTTTTAACACTCACAACTCTAAAATGACCCTCAAACTTAGGACAGAACTTAGCAACCACCTTTTTACTGGCTGAACTAATAGGGTGAGTTTCGACCAACACTATATCATCCATCTTAATGTTAATATCGCCCACTTTTCTTTCTTTTTCATTGTATTCTGCCTAGCTTCCTCAAACACCTTTTCAATATTCCTAACCACAAATTCTGTACCATCCGTCACCATCACAAGTTTTTGAAACGGGGTAATAAGTTTCCTGCCAAAAAAATAATTCTGCTGGGGTCTTTCCCGTGGTTTCATGAACTGCCGTTCTTAATGCATATGCGAATTCATTTAGAAACCTGTCCCAGGATTCATGATTATAATTTACAAAAGAAGCAATCATTTGTAATAAATCGCGATTAACTCGTTCCGTTCGATTTGATTGAGGTCGATGCACTACTATTTTGACGTGCTTTATATCTAATCTATCACTTAAATGTTCAAAAACTTCGGATACAAATTGGGGGCCGTTGTCACTGATTAACTTGATAGGAGCTCCATATCGCGAAATATAATTTTCGAACAGGGCATTGGCGATTATTTATGCGGACGCCATTCTGAGGGGTATTATTTCCAACCACTTCGTAAAATGCACAAATATTACTCAAATATATCGATATCTTTGGGGTTTCGATGCTGGGTAGGGGCGTAATAAATCTAAAGAATCTATTTCGTTCGGATAATTAGTTACAATCGGTATTAAATGACCGGCCGGTAACGCGTTCTTATAGTTAAATGTTTGGCACGTCTCGCATGTCAAAACATAATCATGTTTTCCATGCATGTTCCCTACGCATGTATGGAAAATAACATGCATCCTTCACGCGTAAATATGTTTTCCGTATTCCAAGATGTCCAGCCATAGGCTTATCATGAAATTCGTGCATTATCGCACCTCGCATCGATTTTGGAATATATACTCTCATTTCTCCGAGAGAGGATGCGTATTTCGCATAAAATAACAATCCTTCGATGATTTTGAAATCCTGGGACCAGTTCCCACAGACCCCTGCATTTACTGAACTGTCCTCAGAGTTTTGTAAGTAGCGATAAATATGACCCAGCTCGGGGTCCTGCTTTTGTTCAGCTATCAATTGTTCACTTGACGAAAGTACCAAATCTCTAATTACTGCACAAGTTATATTGCTATCCTCAAAATTTTCCACAGGGTTCCACGACAACAAATCTGCCACAACATTTTGAGCACCTGGCCTATGTTCCCAATCAACATTAAATTCGGCTAGCTTGAGTGACCATCATATCATACGACTTGATAAATTTTTACCATTAGTGAGTTTCGTTAATGCTGCATGGTCTGTAATTACTTTTACTGGTAATGATCCAAAGTAGGTACGAAACTTGTTTAAAGCCCAAATTACCGCTAAACATTCGCGTTCGGTTACTGTGTCATTGCGCTCCGCCTTATTAAGTGTGCGGGATGCATATGTTATGGGTCTTTGACTTAGCGGAAGCACCCCTCCAATCCCAATAGAACTCGCATCTGTAAAAAGCTCAAATTGTATATTAAAATCCGGTAATTTTAGCACAGGTGCTTCCGTAATTGCACGTTTGATAGATTCAAAAGCAACTTGCGCCTCTTCCGACCAATTAAATTTTATACCCTTCTTTTTTAAATCATACAGTGGCTCGCAGAGATCTGCGTACCCCTTAACAAATTTTTGATACCATTGGGCCATTCCGAGAAATGTTGATACTTCTCTCGTATTTTTTGGTGCTTTCATTCGGAGTATTACCTTAACTTTAGATTCATCAGTGGCTATCCCATCTTTACTAATCACGAGGCCTAAGTATTTTAGTTTCTCACATCCAAACTTACACTTATCTTTGTTCAACGTCAACCCCGCTTCTTGCAATAACCTAAATACTTCCCTTAAATGTTTCAAGTGATGTGCAAATGATGGAGATGCGATGATGACATCATCTATATACACTTGGACAGACTTCCCTATTAGTGGTTGCAATATAATATCAATGGCCTTCTGAAAATATGGTGCTGCCCCCGGTAGGCCGAATGGCATGCGCTTAAACGCGTAAGTGCCGTTTTTCGTCACAAAAGCAGTTTTGGCTACATCATTGGGGTGTACTGCGAATTGAAAATAGCCAGAGCGCAGATCTAAAGAATTAATTATTTTCGTGTGAGGAATATTAGTAATTAAATCTTTGATGAGTGGCAAAGGATATCTCAGGTACTTAGTTACCGCATTAAGTTTGCGACAATCCACCGCAAATCTATACGACTCAGGATTGTCCAGGGGTAATCCGTTCTTCTTATGACACAAAACTACAGGAGATGCGTAAGCCGATTGAATTTGTACGATGGTGCCTTGTCGTAACATCTTGTGGATGTGATAATCAATGATACCTTTGTGACGGGTGCTTACGCGTTTCACTAACCTTCTCTCATAAACTTTTAAATTGTATTTATTTTAACCAATCCCCGCTGAGAGCTGAAAGTGTGACTTATGCAAATAAGATAGTTTCGGGTTTAGCGAGTTCGAAAGAGATATAAAAGGGAGAAATGAAATGAAGAGATGAGGATGACTCCGTGTTTTGATAGAGGAGTAAACTACGTGATTGATTAAGAAAGTGTTTCTAGGAGTTTAGTTTAAGTAAGTGAAGTTTGTTAGCGGAAGGAATTTTATTGAAAAAGATTCATTAATTCGGTTCGGACGTAACTGAAGATATCCAGGATTGAAGCCACTTCACACATTCTACAAGTATTCAATATTCCTCTTTAAAGAGATATCAGGTCTGCGATTTTTATAGATTAGATTTAAATGCGTAGTTTGATTGTATGCGTTATTCCCCCGTAGTATCATTTAGTGTTCCGTCGTTCATAATTGAATTCTGATCTCACTCCACCGTAATTTGTTGTTCTTAAAGTTTGATTAATATTTGTGTATTTCTATCATAAGGAAATAAATAAATAACTGATTTATTATTTGCGTAGTCATTAATTATGAATCCGACATATCCAAATGTAGATAATGTGCAAAGGGGAATTAATAACCCTAGGGGTAGTGAGAGACTACGACACTGGCGCCCAAACGAAATACCGGAATTAAGAGCAGGTGCAGGATTTAGAGTTTTGCCGGAGTTATTTTTTTCGGGTAAAGAAAATGTGTTTGAGTTTATTTCTAACATCGACGACAATATAGCCTACTATGAAATACCGGCGAATCTGTCATGTGCATATTTAAAAGGTCATTTAATTGGGAGAGCGTTAGACTGGTTTGAGGTCATAGGCTTCGAGATTGTAAATGAAGAAGCGACTGCATTTGCAACACTTAAAAAGAAATTATCAGATAGTTTTCCGGTAATACGGAATAAATCAGAGCTAGAAGCTCAGTTTTTTCCATCAAAACAACGGAGAGGTCAAGCCCCGTCAGACTTTATTTTTCAGCTGTTAAAAATCCATAAAACTCTAAATTTGAATTATGATGAGTTAAAATTGATTGGTCACATAGTAATGCGACTAGAACCCCAAATAATGGATTATTTAGAAGTTCGAAACCCCACAACGAAAACTCAATTGATAGAGTTGGTAGATCGGTATGAGGAACGTCATAGCTGCAGGGAAAACCAGGGTTCGAGTAATAATTTTGCTAGACGAAGATGGGATGTGAGTAGGAATCCTGAGGAAAGAAGGAATAATAAAAATTGGAGAGATACTGGGGTCGGAAATAGTCAAAATGATCAAAGAGGACTAGGCAGGGGTGCGAATAAATTTTCTCGTCGTAATTATCAAAATCAAGGATTCGAGGGTGGAAATCGCTACAATCAGCCCAATCAGAGAACAGACCGGTATCAGAACCGTAGGATGGTGGTTAGGAAGGGTCCTAATGATGATTCAGCAAAGCAGAATTGGAGGCGTGTTGATTGCAACAGCGAAAGGCAAAGAAATGCCAATTTAAACTTCTAAGCGATCGGGTTGCGGGAGGTAAACGATCGCTAGTTAAGTCAAATCCTCCTATTAAAATTAAAATTAATTCATTGCGATTATCACCAGTTGAACTTCCGTATGTGCTGATTCTTTTGCATGATACATTTCTAAAAGCGCTCTGGGATACAGGTGCGGAAAAGTCGTTTATTTCAGAAAAAAACGTACCGGTCATATTTTTCTTTCTGTCCTATTAAAAAATCGTTAGCTGAAGTAGTTACAGCTCAAGGGTCACAGTGCAGAAATTTAGGCACAGTTGAGTTGAGAATTAAAATAAGAGAATTTTCGAAGTTATGGAAATTTCATGTGATTGCTGAGATGCAATATCCATGCATCCTAGGTATTGATTTCATGTCACATGCGAAGATTAGTTTTGATTTCCTGTCTAAATCGTTAATCATTCCGGATTCGCAAACGGAAAAAGTGGCTGATATGTTGTCTAGAAACCCGTTAGAAAGTAATGAAGAACCAAAGGTGTCTTGTGCGGTGATTAGATCGTTAGTATTATCTTCTAGAGAACAGTTGAGAGAGGAACAGAGAAATGACCCGGAGCTAGGTCACATAATGAAGTATCTGGAAAATCCGGACGATAGTTCTTTTAATGAATCGATCTGCAGAAATTGGTCTAATGACTTTAAAATCGTTGACGGTTTGCTATATTATGCAAAATATACAACCACACTAGGTGAATTAAGGGTATTTATACCTAAAACATTACGTAAAGATGTTATGCGAGAATTTCATGACTCGCCTATGGCAGGTCATTTAGGCAAAAAGAAAACCTACTTAAAATTAAAGGACGCGTGTTATTTCCCGTACATGAAGAAATACATTTATAAATATGTCGCAACCTGCGACCAATGCGAAAAAATTAATTATAAAAACGGATTACCAGCTGGTCAATTAATTCCGATAATAACGAATTTTCCGAATGAAATCGTGTCTTTAGATTTGTTAGGCCCATACCCTGCAACTAGTCCAGAACGCTATAGATTTATTTTAGTAATTACAGATAATTTTTCTAAATGGGTTGAAATAGTTCCCTTAAGGAAAGCTTCGGCTAAAGCAATCGCCAATGCATTTTTTGAGAATTATATTGCGCGTTATGGAGCTCCTGTAAAGTTAGTTACCGATAATGGCCCCCAAATGATATCCGAAGTTTTTGAGCAAGTATGTCGCAGATTGCACATAAAACATGTTAAAACTGTGGTATATCGTCCACAAGCTAATCAAACAGAAAGAGTTAATCGCACTCTTTTAAAAATGATTTCGAGTTTTGTCGCGGATAATCACACTAACTGGGATCAATTTCTGCAAGAGTTCGGTTATGCGATTAGGACAGCAGTACATGAGACAACGGGTAAAACACCGGCGGAATTATTTTTAGGTCGAAATTTAATCACCCCTTTTCAGAATTTGGTTATGGTAACTGATGGATCAGATTTAGTTTGTGGGAACATAGAAAGGTTGTTTGAGGAGGCTAGAGTTCATACAAAGCGCCAGCAAGAGAAGTGGGCGAAATATTATAATAAAAAGAGGCGTGAAAATAATGTGAAAGTTGGTGATCTAGTATTAGTTCAAACTCACCCGTTAAGTTCAAAATGTAAAAAAATAGTAGGTAAATTTATGCCAAAGTTTGAGGGCCCATATAAAGTTCTGAGTGTAAAAAATAATAATAATTTAGTAATATTAAAATTTGGTAAAAGAATAACGGTTAATGTGGACCAGGTGAGAATTTACCATCAAAGAGAAGACAGTGTTGCCGAGTCGGAAAGTAACACTAGTAGTGATCATGGTGCAGTGACATAAGTCAGGTCAGATGATGCGCAGTCATCATTGGTGCAATTGGAGAATGATGGGGGTTGTCGTAAAGGATCGGAATCAGGAAATGTAAATGGTAGTAGAGATATAGTTGCGAATAGACGCGATGGAGTGGAGGTGAGAAAAAAACGTGGACGGACGGAATCTGCTGTTTCTTCGGGGGGTGGCGTGTATAATTTTAGGAAAAAAAGACCTTTTTAGACTGAGAGACAGAAAATAGGAAGGCCAGAATCTTGGAATGAAAACGTACAAAAGAAGAGACCAGAGGCCCACGTAGATCGCGAAAAAAGAAAGATTTCCTCGTCAATGACGTCTCGTCCCTCCAGAAAGCGGTATAGAAAGGTGGAAGAAAATAGTTCTGAAAGAGCAGTTCCAGGACCATCCCACAGATTCAAGTACAACAGACCTCATCAGGAAAGGAGCTGTCCATACAATCTTCGGAGCCGACGTCGAGTGGACAACAGCCAGGTTCCAGTTCTCACAAAGGAAAAGAACGCCACAGCAGGAGCATATCAATTTCAACCGACTCGATGGAAGAGGAGACCCAGAAGGTTGGAGCGCAGAGTGGACAACCCTAGGACAAGGTCATCCAGCACAGAGGCCATGGTTGGAGACAAAGCCTATGCAGATTGGATCTAAAGACTAGCCAGGTTGTATAATTCTAATTTGTTTATTTTTCCTCTGACAGACAGTTCGGAGTATTTTCTATGTGGGCTAGTCTAATTTTTTTTGTGTAAAATTAACGTACAAAAGTGTCACTGAGTTGTGTGCATTTTCATATCGGTTGAAAAGACTTTTGTATTTTATTTTTTTCCAAATTGTGGAAAAACATTTGTTGAATTGCAATTGTTTTGCTACACATTAAAGACGAGGCTTTATATGTGAGATTACTTGTATTGTTTGTTGTAATATATTCTATGTAAAAAATGTATATATTTTTGTGTGTAATTATTAAGATGTATAAGTAGTGTCTGGTTTCTGGGCGCGGCGTAATTAGGCATACTAACAAAAAAACATTAACAGCGCAGCGCGATTGATTGGGAATTTTTTAAAAATGGAACCAGATAAAAGGTTAAATTGTTATGAAACTATATATATATAATATAATGTATGCCATATTTTATGTCAATAAGGAAGTTGTATAAAAGTTCTGTGCATTTAATGTCAAGTTTTAGAAAAATTGACAAGGTTTCCTTTCAGGGCAGCAGTCCCTGAACATAGTGATGCGATGAAAACTTTGATGTCGTGAGAAGATATGAATGTAAAATTTTATTTATATTAGCACTCAAGTAAAGTGCATGATCGGGGTTTTTTCCTTGAAAGGTTTTCTCCTGATCTTCGCCCGAATGGGATGCACTGTAGGGAATATAAATATGTAAAAGAGCAATAAATTGGAGCGGAGTACCCCTTTTGAGTAGTCATTTCTGTGTGTTAGTTTAATTAAAGTTTCTAACTTAGAGAGTTAAAACTTTCTACAAGTTCAGAATTTTCAGGCATTATAAAGTTCGTGAGTTAACTTTTTACAAGTTCAGTTTTTATGTTTTTTTTACAAGTTCAGTATTTTTAGGCATTCTAGAGTAGTTAAAATTTTGTGCAAGTTCAGTGTTTTTCAGATGTTAGGTAAATTAAGCGAGTTCTTGCAGGTCGTTTAGACCTTCAATAAGTCACGCTTTTTTCTCGGAGGGGGGTTGTGACGGGTGCTTACGCGTTTCACTAACCTTCTCTCATAAACTTTTAAATTGTATTTATTTTAACAAATCCCCGCTGAGAGCTGAAAGTGTGACTTATGCAAATAAGATAGTTTCGGGTTTAGCGAGTTCGAAAGAGATATAAAAGGGAGAAATTAAATGAAGAGATGAGGATGACTCCGTGTTTTGATAGAGGAGTAAACTACGTGATTGATTAAGAAAGTGTTTCTAGGAGTTTAGTTTAACTAAGTGAAGTTTGTTAGCGGAAGGAAGTTTATTGAAAAAGATTCATTAATTCGGTTCGGACGTAACTGAAGATATCCAGGATTGAAGCCACTTCACAGATTCTACAAGTATTCAAGATTCCTCTTTGAAGAGATATCAGGTCTGCAATTTTTATAGATTAGATTTAAATGCGTAGTTTGATTGTATGCGTTATTCCCCCGTGGTATCAGTTAGTGTTCCGTCGTTCATAATTGAATTCTGATCTCACTCCACCGTAATTTGTTGTTCTTAAAGTTTGATTAATATTTGTGTATTTCTATAAGGAAATCATAAATAACTGATTTATTATTTGCGTAGTCATTAATTATGATTCCGACATATCCAAATGTAGATAATGTGCAAAGGGGAATTAATAACCCTAGGGGTAGTGAGAGACTACGAAACCTTGCTTAACCCTGTCATACCTATACGATCTGGAGAAAACTGGAGGGCTATCCCCTGTATCGATTTCATGATATAATACATGAGTAAGTCCCGGTTTGTCGGAGAATAGGCCTTTAAAATTATTAAATAACGATTTTAAATATCTTTTTTCATTTTGTTTTAATTTTGAATTCAAAAGATCAATTTCTACATTCTCCTCAACTATTTTTATTTCTTCGATTTGCGAATCCGGAATCGCTAAAGACTTTTCCTCGAAATTCATGGTAATCTTCGTGTTTCGTATAAAATCGACAACTAAAATGCATGGATTTTCAAGATCTGCTAATATGTGAAAATCCCATTTTTTTGTGAATTCTCTAATTCGTATTTCTAATTCTATCGTCCCTACATTGTTGCAACAGGCACCCTGAGCCGTTATAACTTTTGCATTTGATTTTTTTATTGGCTTATATGAAAAATATGCCCTATAAGTTTCTTCAGAGATGAATGACTTTTCGTCTCCAGTATCCCATAATGCCATAGTGAAGAAGTCGTTCACTAAAATTGGCACATACGGGAGTTCTACAGGGGACATCCTTAAGGCAGAAACCCTTATAGGAGGTTTCTCATCAACATGCGATCCATCTTGATTTCGTACGCTTAAAACGTTTAAATTTTTATGACTACCCCTATTCCATCGATTATTCGACCCCTGTTCAAAATTATCACTCGGACCCCTATTTCGATATTGATCTCGTCTATCACGACTTTCCAATCCGCGATCATTCTTATCAATACGGTTCCTGTTCTCGAACCCTTCATTATCATAGTTCCTCTGGGGTCTCGTCCCATAGGAAGTTCTATATCCCTGTCTCCTATCATTTTGACGTTCGACTACCCCAGTATCTCTCCAATTTCTATTAGTACGACCTTCGTTAGACCTCCTACTCACACCATAAAATCTTCTTTCACTATTATTATTGCTCGAACCCGGATTGTCTCTCCTCAGATATCTGTCCTCGTACTTAGATATCATCTGAAGTAACTGCAATTGAGTAGATTGATTTCTAATCTCTATATATTCCATCAATTGTGGTTCCAAACGGGCAACAATACGCTCGATCAAACTATCTTCCGACATATTTAATCCCAATCTTTTTTGTATTTTGAGGAAGCTATAAATAAAATCCAATGGAGCCTGACCGTGACCCTGATACGACGAATAGAACCTGACTTCCAATTCAGTCTTATTCCTAACCACTGGGAAATTTGCTGTCAAAGCTTCTTTCAATTGCGCGAAATCCGTAGCACTCCCTTTCACTATCGAAGATCCAAAGACATCAAACCAGTCCAACGACGGCCTCTGAGACGCCCTTTAAAATAATAACATGCCAAATTATTAGGTACCGCGTAAAACTTAACATTACAGTCAATATATTCAAAAAATTCTTCTATGTTTTCAACTCCAGAAAAGAAAATTTCAGGCAAGAGCCTAAAATTGGATCCGACTCCCATCTCGGGGTTAAGGGAGAAATGTCCTGAGGACAAACTCGTTGGGTACCATTGTCGTGCCCCAGTCCTATCTTGGACTGAGTTCACATTGCCGGACGCACCTGGTGTAGGCGGAAACATATAATCACCAACAAAAGCCATAACAATAATTATTTATTGAAGACAGACAAACACAATTAACAAGCATAAGTTCAATTTATAAGTGGAAACCTTGGAGTGATTCATTAATACCTAGATTAATCCTGATTCACAAATCTGATACTCAAATCTAACATTCAAATCAGATATTCCTGTCTAAGTAATCTCAACTATCAGAATTGACAAGGAGACTAACTGTTGTTAACTTCATGTCGGTACTAAATCTAATTGTTTCGATTCCTTTAATGATTAATCTAGTACTTTACTATAATACTATCAAATACGCGCTAAGCTCGTTGAAGTGATCCGTAGACGATACTTACCTTTAATTTGGCAATTCCTTCTCTCTCTCACTCACATTTACGAAATTTAGACTTTATATAGTCGAATTAATTAGCATATAACTATCTCGTGTTTTTCCCGAAGAGGCTGTGAAATAGAATAAATGCTGGCCCCAAAGTTACCCAAGAGGATGTTTGTAAATTCACGCGGATAGCCCCGTCACAGCCCCCCCCCCAAGAAAAAAACGGGATTTATAAAAGGGTCTCAATGGCCCGATATAAATTACGTTCAAAATTTTAAGTCTTAACTTATCTAGACATTTTAAATTTTAGTTTAGCAATAACTTTTATAGAACAATACGCTAAAGAAACACTCAAAACTACTAGCTCAAAAAGTAGTCACTCCAAGATTTTAACTTTTACATTCATTATATAAGGTGTACCCCATTTGGACGTTGACCAAGGAAAAACCTCCCACTGGGAGGAAAAACCCGGCCGTACACAACCCGAAAACTTAGATTTTTATTTACATCCTGAGTTACATAATTATTATCTTCGACACAAAATCTTCAAAACATCAGGGTCAGCCACCCTGAAATGAGAACTGGATCAGTGGACGTACAAAAAAAATTTTTGAACACTTTATACACACAACAACATTGAATTCACTTATATTTAAATTGTCAATTACTTTACAAATTTTATCTGGTTTCTAATAAAAAAAACTCCCATTCCAATTGCGCAGCGCTGTTAGTGTTATGGTTAATTTCCTGTCTCTGCGCCGCGAGTCCCAAAAACCAGATATATACTAATATACACTTCAATATGTTTATATATACACAATTATATACAATTTTCAAAATATTCAATGTAAACAAACAATACAATGAATTCTCGCACGTTTAGCCAAGCCTTTAGAAAAGGTAAACAGATGTAAACATACATATGCTTTCCACAATTTAGAATATATTTAAATATACAAAGGTCATTTCACTCAACATAGTGAGACTTTTGCATTAGACAACATTATTAACAAAACAAGACTTGCCTCTTGCAAAAACTCAACCGACTGCCTGTCAGTAAAAATATAAATGAAACAATACAACTTGGCTAGTATCTTGCTCCTCTTCTTTTTCTAATGTCTCTGATCTGCACTTCCAATGATGTGGACCTTCTGCTAGGTTGACTCTCTCCTGGCAGTCTGGTTTATAGTCTCAGCGACTCCTCAAGTTGCAGTTGTGACCTTGTTCTTCTTTATCTCTTCTAGATCGGGTGGATCCTTCATGACCTGTCAATGATCCTATTGGTGATCTTGATCTGGCTTTCCCATAGACTTCTCTGCCATCTTTGTAAATGCTGAAGTTTGACCTTTTCTGTTGTCTACTGTAGCAATCTTCTACTTTATTTCTCTTCCTTGTCTGCACATTCGACGAGATGGAGGACGGGAGCCTTCGTTTGTAGACTTCTTTGTGGATATGTGCTCTTTTACTCATCGGCACCTCTGGAAGCGACTCTTGTTTTCTCTTCCATCTTCTGGAGTGTTGGGTTTTCATTATTTTTTGTTTCGTCTTGGATAGCGAGTCAGATATCGCCCTCTTACACCGACCCTTGGTCAGCTCGTGTCCGCTCCTTTTTGTCTCTCTCTGATTACTTTTATCCCTAATCTATCATTTTCATTTCTCTCCTGTCTTCCACCAGACTCATTACTCTTAGAACCTTGTGACCTATCTAACCCATATCTACCATCCTCAAAACTACTCGATTGATACTCGGATCCTCTACTAACTGAACACTCTACCTCCACTATTACAACATTATTGTTTTTAACACTCACAACTCTAAAAGGACCCTCAAACTTAGGACAGAACTTAGCAACCACCTTTTTACTGGCTGAACTAATAGGGTGAGTTTCGAACAACACTAAATCATCCATCTTAATGTTAATTTCGCGTCTCCTTTTATTGTAATATTTCGCCACTTTTCTTGCTTTTTCATTGTATTCTGCCTAGCTTCCTCAAACACCTTTTCAATATTCCCAACCACAAATTCTGTACCATCCGTCACCATCACAAGTTTTTGAAACGGGGTAATAAGTTTCCTGCCAAAAAAATAATTCTGCTGGGGTCTTTCCCGTGGTTTCATGAACTGCCGTTCTTAATGCATATGCGAATTCATTTAGAAACCTGTCCAGGATTCATGATTATAATTTACAAAAGAAGCAATCATTTGTAATAAATCGCGATTAACTCGTTCCGTTCGATTTGATTGAGGTCGATGCACTACTATTTTGACGTGCTTTATATCTAATCTATCACTTAAATGTTCAAAAACTTCGGATACAAATTGGGGGCCGTTGTCGCTGATTAACTTGATAGGAGCTCCATATCGCGAAATATAATTTTCGAACAGGGCATTGGCGATTATTTATGCGGACGCCTTTCTGAGGGGTATTATTTCCAACCACTTCGTAAAATGCACAAATATTACACAAATATATCGATATCTTTGGGGTTTCGATGCTGGTAGGGGCGTAATAAATCTAAAGAATCTATTTCGTTCGGATAATTAGTTTACAATCGGTATTAAATGACCGGCCGGTAACGCGTTCTTATAGTTAAATTTTTGGCACGTCTCGCATGTCAAAACATAATCATGTTTTCCATGCATGTTCCCTACGCATGTTCCCTACACATGTATGGAAAATAACATGCATCCTTCACGCGTAAATATGTTTTCCGTATTCCAAGATGTTCAGCCATAGGCTTATCATGAAATTCGTGCATTATCGCACCTCGCATCGATTTTGGAATATATACTCTCATTTCTCCGAGAGAGGATGCGTATTTCGCATAAAATAACAATCCTTCGATGATTTTGAAATCCTGGGACCAGTTCCCACAGACCCCCGCATTTTCTGAACTGTCCTCAGAGTTTTGTAAGTAGCGATAAATATGACCCAGCTCGGGGTCCTGCTTTTGTTCAGCTATCAATTGTTCACTTGACGAAAGTACCAAATCTCTAATTACTGCACAAGTTATATTGCTATCCTCAAAATTTTCCACAGGGTTCCGCGACAACTAATCTGCCACAACATTTTGAGCACCTGGCCTATGTTCCCATTCAACATTAAATTCGGCTAGCTTGAGTGACCATCGTATCATACGACTTGATAAATTTTTACCTTAAGTGAGTTTCGTTAATGCTGCATGGTCTGTAATTACTTTTACTGGTAATGATCCAAAGTAGGTACGAAACTTGTTTAAAGCCCAAATTACCGCTAAACATTCGCGTTCGGTTACTGTGTCATTGCGCTCCGCCTTATTAAGTGTGCGGGATGCATATGTTATGGGTCTTTGACTTAGCGGAAGCACCCCTCCAATCCCAATAGAAATCGCATCTGTAAAAATCTCAAATTGTATATTAAAATCCGGTAATTTTAGCACAGGTGCTTCCGTAATTGCACGTTTGATAGATTCAAAAACAACTTGCGCCTCTTCCGACCAATTAAATTTTATACCCTTCTTTTTTAAATCATACAGTGGCTCGCAGAGATCTGCGTACCCCTTAAATTTTTGATACCATTGGGCCATTCCGAGAAATGTTGATACTTCTCTCGTATTTTTTGGTGCTTTCATTCGGAGTATTACCTTAACTTTAGATTCATTAGTGGCTATCCCATCTTTACTAATCACGAGGCCTAAGTATTTTAGTTTCTCACATCCAAACTTACACTTATCTTTGTTCAACGTCAACCCCGCTTCTTGCAATAACCTAAATACTTCCCTTAAATGTTTCAAGTGATGTGCAAATGATGGAGATGCGATGATGACATCATCTATATACACTTGGACAGACTTCCCTATTAGTGGTTGCAATATAATATCAATGGCCTTCTGAACATTTGGTGCTGCCCCGTAGGCCGAATGGCATGCGCTTAAACGCGTAAGTGCCGTTTTTCGTTACAAAAGCAGTTTTGGCTACATCATTGGGGTGTACTGCGAATTGAAAATAGCCAGAGCGCAGATCTAAAGAATTAATTATTTTCGTGTGAGGAATATTAGTAATTAAATCTTTGATGAGTGGCAAAGGATATCTCAGGTACTTAGTTACCGCATTAAGTTTGCGACAATCCACCGCAAATCTATACGACTCAGGATTGTCCAGGGGTAATCCGTTCTTCTTATGACACAAAACTACAGGAGATGCGTAAGCCGATTGAATTTGTACGATGGTGCCTTCTCGTAACATCTTGTGGATGTGATAATCAATGATACCTTGCTTAACCCTGTCGATTAATCCTGTATCGATTCCATGATATAATACATGAGTAAGTCCCGGTTTGTCGGAGAATAGGCCTTTAAAACTATTAAATAACGATTTTAAATATCTTTTTTCATTTTGTTTTAATTTTGAATTCGAAAGATCAATTTCTACATTCTCCTCAACTTTTTTAATTCTTCGATTTGCGAATCCGGAATCGCTAAAGACTTTTCGAAATTCATGGTAATCTTCGCGTTTCGTATAAAATCGACACTAAAATGCATGGATATTCGAGATGCTAATATGTGAAAATCCCATTTTTTGTGAATTCTCTAATTCGTATTTCTAATTCTATCGTCCCTACATTGTTGCAACAGGCACCTGAGCCGTTATAACTTTTGCATTTGATTTTTTTATTGGCTTATATGAAAAATATGCCCTATACGTTTCTTCAGAGATGAATGACTTTCGTCTCCAGTATCCATAATGCCTTAGTGAAGATGTCGTTCACTAAAATTGGCACATACGGGAGTTCTACAGGGGACATCCTTAAGGCAGAAACCCTTATAGGAGGTTTCTCATCAACATGCGATCGATCTTGATTTCGAACGCTTAAAAGTTTAAATTTTTATGACTACCCCTATTCCAATCGATTATTCGACCCCCGTTCAAAATTATCACTCGGACCCCTATTTCGATATTGATCTCGTCTATCACGACTTTCGAATCCGCGATCATTCTATCAATACGGTTCCTGT
>BMAO01024038.1:0-26856 GCA_019973975.1 Trichonephila clavata
AGACTGCAAACTAAACCTGGACTCGTCGGAAAACATCACACAAGACCACTCTTGTGGTGTCCACAATGCATGCTCGCTACTCCATGTTTATCGCAGGCGACAGTGAGTTGCGGTAAAGGAACACATCCGACAGGCCTACGACATATACACCAATGTGACCTAAGCATCTGTACACGGTCTGCCTTGAAACTGTCGTACCGGTAGCTGAAGAGAGCTGACGAGATAGGTCTGATGCTGTGCTCCGTCTCTTTCTTTTGCAGTAACTACCAAATACCGGTCCTCATTCTGCGTTGTTACTCAGGGGCGACCAGTGCTGTAACATCTACTCACATTACCATCATCTTCTAATCGTTGCCAAAGCCTGGAGATGACACTCTGGGTGATTCCAAGTTCCTCGGATACTTCTAGCTGGGCACGTCCATATTTCAGTCGTCCGATAATTCTACCACGTAAAAAATCATCCAAATGCTTCCTTTGTGCCTTAACTATAAAGTTATTGCACTGAAAGGCTTTTAACGCGCATGTGAAACAATTGTACTTATTTGCCAACATTCCTTATATACCCTCTCTTACATTCTCGTCATTGTGACACACTATCCACGCCATCTGGTGGTTTCCT
Source organism: Trichonephila clavata (assembly GCA_019973975.1). Lineage (NCBI taxonomy): Eukaryota > Metazoa > Arthropoda > Arachnida > Araneae > Nephilidae > Trichonephila > Trichonephila clavata. The sequence continues at coordinate 620 of BMAO01024038.1, forward strand.
GTAATTTGCATATTCTTCTTCAAGATGTTTGTGATAATTCTACAGGAGAAATTTTTATTTTAGAGTTCATTTTCTGTGTGATTCTGAATTAGCCTTAATTTATGGACATGAGTGTACTTGCCAGTATAAACGTGGTTTTAAGTTTTAATTTTTAAAAAATGCTGTTAACCGATGCGTGTTTCTTCAAAAATATGCTAAAGGTCGCATATTTGAATACTATTCTAAATTTACCTTAGATACAACGTATTTTTTAACGGAACGCTCAAAATATTTAAGTGGTTATTAATTCATTCATTCACTATTCACTGGACTGGCTATCGAAAAGAGTAAAACAAATTTTAAGACGACATCGTTTCATTGTCATATCTATTCTTTTAATACGTGTTCAGGATAGAAAATTGAACCAGGTATAAGTTGGTTTAGATTTAAATGCATTTGCGCAGTAGTCTCAGTCAAGAGGTCTACTATATTTAGCATTGAGGTTGCAAGCTAGCAGTTATGAAATCAGAGTTTTAAAAATAGTGGGAATGAAATTTTAACCGGCAGTTACTGATATCCAGGTTTCATAACCTTATTCAGGCAACAATTAGTACCGTTGAAAAGGAGAAATTTATATATTAAATTGGGTTCCCCGTAAAACTTGAGTTACAAAATGTTTAAAAAATATAATAAGCAAACAAACTGTCAATATGTTAGATGATATTAGTACATTTGTCGGAATAGTCTTGTCTATTACTTCGATGAAACAATACTAATTTATTTTCTTCTACGTGATTTACTCAATAATGAACGCAAAATAAATGAAAAAATTTATGTACGAAGGTTAAGAAATAGAACATTTTCTTTTTGTTATTGAGAACAATTATGAAGCGCGTGCTGCACAAGGTATAACACGGGGACTTACATCACAAATGAAAGATTGCAACACAACTATCCGTGCCTTCACCGGATTCGAATTCAGTCCTTACGGAACTGTAGTAATCGTCACTAACCACTCTACTGGATGGCGGTAAAATCATGCATTTTACACAAAAAAACTATATTTCAATGTTATACATATAAGTAGTAAGATGGTAAATTGAAGCAAGTGAACAATTGACTCATCTTTTTATGATACTGCGACATTAATAAAAGCTTGATAAATATACTTAATGTACAGGTCATCGTCAATATTTTGATTTAATCTGAGATTATTTATTATACTCATTGTGTTACATTAAAAGAACAAAAATATTTCATTCCAGTATGCTCTTCTGATCATTCTCTCCGACGCTAATAAGATTTCAAAATATACCACTATCTTCTTTCGAGAATTCTTTCACCTTTTTATATGGTACAGATTGTTTAAAATCATAATAAATTATTTTAAGCAATAATATTTTTGGCCTAAACCAACGTGTTAGGTTTATATAGAAAATTTTAATGTAATCATCTTCCAATTCTAATTATGTAATTTGAAAAACACTGTCTTAAGGATTGTTTCGTACATCAGAAAATCTAAAAAAAATCCTAAGAATAATTTTTTTTAACATTTATAAACCAATGCACCACGCAATAAATAACACGTTGGTAAACAACACAGACAGAAGAAAGGATTACAAAACAAAAATCCATGCCTTCTCCGGGATTCGAACCCAGTCCCTCCCTGCGGCACCGCAGTCAGCTTCACTGACCACTATACCGGATGGGCGGCTAAGAATAATTTGATGCATTTTTTTCGCTCTTTTTTCCAACACTTGATTCACATGTATTTTTTTTTTCAAAATATACTCATGCGTATTCATATAGTGGCTATCTATATTGATTTGCCGTCAGACCTGGGTTCAAATTCCTCTGAAGGCCTAAGAATTTGTAACAGGATAGGGACTGTGTGGCATAGGAGCGTCCTTTAAATTCGAAGATACACAAATCTTCTCGCATGTTTGTTGGAAGGAAAGAGACGTGAAATCCCCAATTTACACCCCTGGGTGTTCTTTCTAAAGATATCGGTAGAAAGGAGCCTAATTATGCTGTCCTGTGTATGTTGCTCAAATATGAGACTCACGGACAGACGTAAAACTTTACCCTTCCTATGATAAATTTTATGGGCATCAATCAAGTACCATCGATCAGGTGAAGTCAAAAACATCTTTGTCAAGTATTTTTTGATAATAATATAAATTTATAATTTTACATTAGCTAAAGTTATAGGAATTTTATCTACAAGTTGTTATTAAATAATGTGCTTTGGTCCATACAACCCCGAATACAGCATTATAAACACAACTATTGAATTGAAAAACACAAATTTTATTAACTTAATAACAAACTACTTTACTAACTTGTGTCTTCTGATAAAAAATAGTTTAAAAAAACAACCAGGTAAATTTAATGTTTAAACCAGCGTTTCTCAAACTGTTGGGCACAACACCTAGGGGGGCACGAGCATATCGAAAGTAAAGTTTCAAAAATTAATATACTGGAATGAATTAACACATAATATTCCTGGCATAATAAAAAAATACACATTTACATTGATATAATTTATTTAGATTTCATCTGGCAATATTACGTTATCTACACTTCAAGCTGTCTTTGAATTAGAAAAAAAACATTTTGTTTCATTTGCTGTAATCCCATGAGATGAGAGTTTTTTTTTATTACGTTTTCTTTTTAAACCTAAAATACTACTCTTTCACAGGAAAAACAAACCCAGACCAACAGAAAATTGTAGAAATATAAAAAAATCGTCACTGTCATTTAGGGAAACTGTAAATATATGTATGTTGATCTTTATTCCATGTGAAAGAGATTTATATTTAAAATGCACATATGATGAAGGATTATTTCGCCAAGGTATATTTTTATGATAAGCATAAAGAAAAACATATGAAGCATAATGAACAACGTTTTTAACAGTTTATTTTATAATTAGCATCCAAATTTTATATTGAATGCAGTTTTAACCCTGTTCGCGTGAGGTGCAAAGCAACCCCAGCTTACGAAATCGTCACGGTTTATTTTTTATCAATTACCTTGACTGTATCCTCCTATATGATAGTCTTCAATGAAACTAAAATGTATTTGTCACAAAGCTCCCTCTTTTTTGAAGAGGCAAACGCTCCTTTACAATCTTTTTTTTTTTTAACATTTATAAACACCGTGCACCACGTAATGTATAACACGGGGGTATGCAACACAGACAAAAGAGAGAGAAAGGATTACATCACAAACATCCATGCCTTCTCCGGATTCGAACCCAGTCCCTACGGCACCGCAGTCAGCTTCACTGACCAGTATACCTGATGGGCGGCCCTTTACAATCTTAAGGTTATACTTTTGACCAAGTTCCCCACGCGACCACTTTTGTTCCGAAATATGTTCTTTGAACATGATACATTTTCCCCCTGCGATAAATGTAAATGAGCAGAATATATAAAAAAAAATGGGCCTATGTGATATCTATTGAAGGAAATTGAATCGAATCGAGCAAGGAAGAACATGTTGACATAATGCATATTATTCTTAATAGCAAAAGTAAATTTTGATAAATGCGATAAACATGGAACGAAAGGAAAATTTTCAAATCCTATTTAAAGAACTCTATCAAGAAAAATATGAAGCAATAAGTGTACCACATGATTAATATAACCCTGTCAAAAAGTACCCTGGAAGAAAAAGTTCAGCATGCTATATGTCGATCATCAAAAGACATTAAAACTACTATAATTTGAACAAAATATGACAGTTTTGCCTGGAAAAAACATTCCTTTTATATTAGCAAAATGTGTCTGTGATTTGCGTCCATTGTTAATGTCTCGTACATTTAAAACAGTTTAGTTCAGTTTTATTGGATTAAAATATTCAATAAAACTAAACTAGTTATTGTACTAGTTATAACACAAGTTATCAAAGAAAAATTAAAAGTCCTTGAAAGCAGGTGAATATACTTTCTCTTCATTAAATTATCTACTAGAATTGTGATTTTTATCGTGTATAATAAAAATAATTATAAAAAAAGGATTGGTGTGTGTGACTCAGTCAACGCGCGCAACCATTAACATTAGTATCGAGTGCGCGTCTACTCCCGAATGAAAAATTTTTTGTCTTCTCGCTTTAAATATTAAAAAATTACACAATTATTCTTTATCGGAATTTTACATTTTTTTTTTCATTTTTTAACATTAATTCTAAATGCTAATTCTGTGAGGCTTAAATTAAAGTAGATTTTGCCAAAGATTTGCCAAAGACAGCAACTGTAGCAACATTGTCTCCAAACATAGTTTCTACGATCTCTATTACGGCTGGCAAAATAAGCTCCCTTCGCGAATAGAGTAAGGCTTTTTACATCTGGCTATTTTGTATGATACTTTGTAAGTTAGTTGTAAATAAAGCTTTTTCATTCCCAGTAAACTTTTTTTTTTAGCCTTGTTAATGTACTCACCATGAAGCGCTTCCAAAGGTCTTTTTAAGTTTATTAAGTTTTATAAAGTCTGCTACCAATATATTATTTGAACAAATAACACAGGGGCTTTTCTTCTCCATTTACTTTAGTAGTGGAAAGACGAAAAGTTAAATATGCTTGAGAATACTTATTTGATTTAATTTTTGGAACTATGCTTGTCTGTGATCTTGCTGATGCTTTATTATCGTCGAATGTTCGCTTAAGGATAAAAAATTTATGTATGCTTTTGTTAATCTACTGCCGTAAATATTTAATACTGTGAATTACATGTAAAACGCAATTTATAAAATGTTGATTTAAAGTTGATTCGCGGTAGCTATAGAAATATCAACTCGACCTAGAATCACTGGAATTCCATGAGGTGCTGCATTCTTGCATGTTTTGCCCAGACGTCCGATAAGTTACCCAGACGTCCGATAAGTTTGCCCAAACTCATGCAGACGTTACCATAAATGCTAGATGTGCTGGATAAGATACAGAGCTACATAGACCAAAGACTATTTTTCTAATGACATTTCTACTTTAGGAAATGAATGATGGAGGAAATAAAGCTTTAATTAATATATTATTTTGAAATTTCCTCCAATTTCAAAATTAGCGAAAGGAAAAAAAATTATCCTATTACTTAAAAGTAATTTGCTTAAAATATATATTATTTAAAAGTAACATTACAAAAATTAATACTTATCTCGTTAATTATGGTTTATAATTAAGTTCATATTGTAGCTTTAGCGCCAAATGCATTATTATTTGATTCAATACATTTTTATTTTATAAGGGGGTGCGAAAAAAATTATGATTGAAAATTGTTCATCAATTTTAAAGGCTGGAGAAGCACTGGTTTAAATCAAATTTTTCATCCAATTTAACATAATTTTCAGCTAAGCTTACTGTTTTCAAAAAATTTCAAGGTGAAACTATATTTTTGTTCAATTTCCCCTTTTATAAAAATTCTTATATAAAAAACCTTTCTGCGTTAATTAGGAAATAAAAAATATATTATTTATAATATTTTCAACATTTTTTACAGGAAAAGTTTGAAACAATTTAAATAAATTTGAAATAATTTTAAGAATTTTAGACTGAAGAAAATTCGAACTTTCAATGTTCAGAATACTTACGTTGGCATGGTGCGTAAATTAACGAAATTAGGGTGTCGACACAAGTATCTTCCTTGTCATTTGAGTATATTGAGTATTATAAAGTATGTTATTAAAATTTCTCATGTTGACTTATGTTAATAGATGTATCGAAAATCAATAACATTTTATTACTAAGCTAGAAATCAAAATTTGAATTCACTCACCATTGGAAATAACAGGTAATATGTAATATGTTACCCCTCTGCGTGTAAAGAACACCAATACTTTTCTCCCTTTAGGTTGTAAGGATAGGTGTAGTCTACAAGTGTTCAATGCCATGCGTTTTGAGACATAGGTCATAATTCAGCAATACATAATATGATACTGATTTTAAAAATTAGTTTGAGATTTCACTTGTTTTCTGAATGTGTCATTATCCTTTTTCTAATGACAAACATTAGAGGCAAAACATACTATATTCGAGAATTTTCGAATGAGTAATTATCCTGCAAAAAGTCTAATGAAATCAAAGACAAAAAATGTATTTAATTTTTTTTTACTGTTGAATGTAATATTTAGAGAAAATTTAAAATGAGAACTGTGTGAATTATTTTTTTTTTCTTTTATACGTAGGAAAATCAAAAAGAAATCGAAAACTTTAGCACATTCCTTTTCCTAGATGTGGCAACAACACTAGTATTCAATGCTGAATGAGAGGTAGTCAGTAACGTTTCCGTACAGAGTGTCATTCGACTTGCCTCGTGGTCTTTGAAAACTATTCAACATGGCAACTCCATTATATATGTGCATCAATTCGGAAAAAAGGGAAGCGGTTCTACTTTTGTTTGTGAAAGGTGTGATAACTTTGGCATTACTTCTACCACTATACCTTAAAAAACGATGACTCTTAGTAGTTGACGTCGTTGGACCTTCCCAGTCTTTTTTCATTACATAAAGAAGTTTCTTCCTGTTTGAAGGACTCTATCCATTTGTAGGTATTGTTTCACGAGAAACAGCTGTCACATTATACTGTTCTTGCATAAGACGAATTTATATAATTTCCGCAAGTGTCACGCCTTCAAAAAAATGAATCAGTGTTGTCTAATTCTTGATGCAGATCGTCAATAGGGTTACCATGTTGAACTGTGTGCTATAGCACAACATCTAAAAGAGAAGACGAGTGACAATTTTTGTAGAAGTTTTTCCCATTACATTTTGTTCAGAGCTTTGTTCACTTATATATTTTGATTTAGAAATCTTTCAGATACATTGTGGACATGCGTTAATTGAGTGTTTATTAATGTTGTCCTATGAAGCAGCGTGAGGACTCTGAGAGACAAATGTTGCAATATTTAACCATGTTTCTATGGATGATATCTGAACATGTGAACCTATTCCTGAACTTTCCTCATTACGTCACTGGGAGGAATTTGATTTTTACATATTGAAAGCCCATAAACCCTATATCTCTGTATATCTTCAGTGGTACTAAAACTAGAAAATTCATCTCTGTAAATCTGGATCCGATTCTATGACCATGACAAATTAAATATTGTGGCATTTTTTACATTTAACTAACAACATGACATGTTTAAAGCAAACTTTAAGCAGGCTAATAGTTAGAGAAAAAAATTTGCTTGGAATAAGGGAAAAAATACTCAGTTGAGTGAAAAATCTTTGTTATACATTTCCAGGTATGTCATGGAATATTTTGAACAGTGTAATTTCTATTTTTTTTCTCGTATCGACGAATGTTAAGGGCAATATTTTTACTTTTACCGTAGATATTTATACCCTTTCTAAGTTAATTTGTAATTATCAAAACGTTTGAAAACTGGAAAACTTTTCTTTTTCTTTAAAATAAACTTCTATCACTTTGAGACACCTTTTCTAACTTAAAAGTTCGTAAATGCAAAATCGCATTTTAAGATTTAATTGTAATGACTAGATTTGTGACATTTTGGTAGGGCAATTCGACTGCATTTGCAACCCTCAATCCTCTCTCTGGAACCTCGAGGTGGCTGCTATTATCCTTACTATAAAAACACACAGTAAGTAATGTATTAAAACACTGTAATTAAAAGCAATTAATTGTAACACTTACATGAAGTTTAGAAGCCTTCTTATATTATCCCGCAATTACATACACGGGGGTGTTCTGTACACCCGAACAACAAGAAAATTTTCCCAAGATTTCAAAAAGAATTCGCAGAAGCACGATTTTTGCTGTAGCTGCACATTTTTTTTTCATTGAACCTTCAGGCCTGATGCAATCGCTCTCGCTCGAACGATTAGAACGTAACGATCATCAAAATTTATCTGGGGTGCTGAGAGCTCCCTGCGAGCAATTAAGTTATAAATTCGAACTGGAAGCATCTAAAACAGGGTAAATTTTTATCATTTCGTTTATATTTTTGTTCAGATATATTTATATGCATGAGTATTTTATTTAAAATTTAAATAATTATAGTATAAAATAATATAAAACTTAAAATTAATCGTAAAATATTTTTTAAACTTTTTAAAACACTTTTCAGTAATTATAGCATGAATTACATAGGACAGGGAGCAACAGCGACTCTGTCTTCTATTAGATACTGTATCCACAGACTCTGAGGATTAACTAAGTGATTTCGAAGATTGTGTAATTCAAAAGAAGAAGTGCAACATATTAAACAATCTGTTCATCCCATGGATATGGCAGAAGAATTGGAAGAAACTTGTGAGCAAGAAACAACAAATTGACGGAAACAAATAATTGACAAAAAACTCAAAAGAAGTTTTACTGACATAGTAAAAAGAGCATTATATCTCCAAAAATGGGCTCTGCACCGTTTATTCAAGGGTAAAAGATCTAAGAAACAATTGTTTTTGTCTTCAATGCAAGAAATATATGTGTTTAAAGCATATGGATACAGTCCACTCTGGATGTTTGGAAAATGATTAAAAAATTTGCTTTCTACATTATACTATCCTTAACATTAAATATAAAGTATGTTTATTACTGTTATATACGTTTTACTTGTGGTTTATGAAAAAAATATAAAATTATGTGCTTAAAAATAAAATTTTTGTAGGTTTAGTTTAAATTAATATTAGTCTTATTTGTGTGCAATAAATTTAATAATTTATTTGCATAATACAAAAAACATCTTGTATTTTATAAATATGTATCGTAATTGACTGATTTTTTTAAATATTTAAATGCACGTGTTAAAAGTTTGGAGTGTTCCCTTCACCGCTAGCAACAGCATTAGCAAAAACCGCCGGTTAACAAAAATATTAACATCAAGAAAATAGTTAAATCGGAACACTCGTGAAAAACTGAAAGCAATACGTGTTGAGCTGAACATTATCTATACAATTACAGAAATTCATTGCAATGACATTTTTTCCAAAAAAATTTTTTAATTGGACTAATTATATTCGAATCAAATATTATAGGTTCTTTTTTCCCCACAATCCTTACGGAAGCGCGAGCATAGAAGATACAATAAAGGATATAAAGTAAGACGAATTGTATAAAAAATTTGGATATTCTCAGTCTATTTTAGGGAAAGAAACATTGAGATATCACCTCAATACAAACGTCACTAAATAAGCAAGAATATCTTTTTCATCCATTTATTGCATATTTTTAAGATTATTTTGTATGAAATACCGTTTCGAAATTATTTGGTTCCAATAAAGATTATTACTGAATGCATTTGGTAAAATAGTTTAGAAGACTGTCGAACACTGAATTAAAGCTTCAATGCTTACTAATAGGAGATGGAACATTGCCTCAATAAAATATTCTACTTAAAACATCCAAAGGGATTTTTCATTAAAACTTATGTTGTTCTCAATAGCTATATAAGCATTAATAATGAAAAAAGGAAGTTTTTTTTTTTTTTTTTTTAAAGTGTGGGATAGGTAAAATTTTTGATTACATTACTTCTTTTGATTAAATTAATAATTTTTGTCGACTTTTTGAATACGTCGCCCTCATGTATTAGAACGTCCCTCAGGTTGAGAAACCCTGCTTTAAAAGCTTTCTTGAGAATGTTCCTAAATGATGGGTGCTGAGCTCAATAATATTTAAAATATGTGTTTTTAAATAATTATATATTTAATATTATTTTAAAACCATCTCAATTTTAATATGTATTTAAACAAATACGCGTATATATATTTCTAAATATAAGTGTTACTTTTGACACAATTTAGAATTTTATAGGGTGTATAATATATTTTTATTATTCAGTACTTTCATTACATAGCTTATTTTATAATAAAACACAATGGTTGATTTGCATTTCTAAAACAAAACTCAAGTAACACTCTTTAAAATTGTATAAAGGTTTTATTGTTAGAAAACATATATACATTCTACTGTGTTTCGTCAAATACAAATAAAACTACAGATCTGACTCTTAATTCAAAGTACATTCACTATTTATCCTTATTCAAAATGATAGAAATTTAAATGAATGAATAAAAAAAAATAAACGCAATATACATAATAATCACAAAACTAAACAAAAGAAAAAAATTAATTTATTGACAAATTAAATTTGGCAAATTGAAATAATCAATATTTTCTTTTTCTAAAGTGAACCGAGTGCATGTTCTAAATTCCAACCCTTCATATGCCTACTGGTGTATTTTTGGAGGTTCTATAGACTCGTTTTTTTAGAAATTATGAAAAAAAAAATTACACTAATATTTAATATGAATAAGATTTAATATTATAAAGTAAATTGTTTTAACGGGGATGTCATTATTGTGTGATTCTCAATGTTTTACAATTAATATTTAGGTCTACACGAATTGTTTCAAAGTTTTTATGGCAGTTCTAAATAATATATTTTGTCGGTATTAGCTCCTCTGTTCATCAAGACAAGCAATATCACTTCAATGGTGTGTCTTTTAAGCGTCTTACCACTGTGAAAAGGTTTAAAAAATGATATTTATCCTTTCTTATGCAAAGTCGATGAAGCTGTTGTATTAATCAAAAATCAGGAGGAAAACTCCACCACAGGATTCATATCTGCCATGTAAGAATTTAGAAAACTCTTCCAACGTTTCCCAGAACTCCTTGAGGCCGGGAAAGCGCTTAAAAACGCTAAATCAGACGAAGAAGTGCTTGACATCTATGGCATCAACAGTAACCCCCAACCCTCACCATGATTTTTAACCAATTAATGCTTAGAATCGCATCATGGAACGTGAATAGCGTTCGACCACGAAAAGTGGAGCTAAGCGACTTTATAAATAAGCACTCCCTTGATATTATCCTAATCCAAGAAACACACCTGAGACCAGGAATCATCTTTCGTATTCCAAATTACACCACATACAGAAATGACAGACAACAGCAAACCACCCTTCAGGAGGAACGGCTATCTTAGTAAAATCCTCTCTGAATCATCACAACATTCCAACCCCCCCCCCCTCAGAGCGGTTGAGTCAACGACAGTTGTACTCAACCGCTCTGAGGCCCTCTTGTAGCGTCAATCTACATTTCACCTTCCACACCCCCCAACGCATGCACTCATGACTTGGAGGAAATTTTCGCCCTCGGGTATTTCTCCATTCTATGCGGAGATTTCAATGCACACAACAAACACTGGGGCTGTAAACACGACAGCCCCAGGGGGCAACACATTAAAAGTTTAATTGACAACACAGACACTGATATCATAGCCCCCACCACACCTACACGTTTTGGCTACAACTCCGCATCCATCATTGACTTTGCTCTGACAAGAAATTTTTACTGGAATACCAGTATTATTTCCATGCCGGAACTTAGCTCAGACCACAATCCAATTATTTTAAATTTTCAATTTCATTTCCCCACACGAAACATTTCCAGTGACCTGGGAACGCTTTCGCATTCACATAAAAGACACACCCACCTTTCGACCAATCACAGCTCACACAGGAGAAGAGGTCGAAAGGCAAGTCTCCACATTAACCAATCAAATCCTCACAGCCTACAAAGCAGCTTCTAAACCAATTCACAACAACAATAATATCTACATCGACAACGATCTTAGAACTCTCTTTAAATTAAGAAACAAAGCACGCAAAACATATCAATTCACACGAAACACCACAGACAAAACCACGCTCAATAGACTTCAAAACAAAATCAACAGAAAAGTTCACGCTTTCACACAAAAACAGTGGGAAGACACTCACTTCCCTGGATTCCGAGGACGGCTCCCTTTGGGGCTTGCCAAAAGTTTCCGGAAGAAGAGGTCTCCCATCCCCGCTCTCAAAGGACACACTAACATCGCATACTCCGACACAGACAAGGATGAAACACTAGCGGATTCACTGGAAAATCAGTTCAAATTAAACAACATCACAAATCCACTCGATAAAACACACACACGGCTGGTTACTAGATTTTTCAATAACGAAAATAACTTCTATGATCTACCTCTTAACCCCAAACATTACGAAATACTAACCCATATTAAAAATCTGAAAATTAAAAAAGCCCTATTAAGAGAGGGCATCACTAACAAAATGATTAAAAATTTTAACAAATCTGTAATTTTCCAGATCACTAACATAATTGACAATATGTTAAAAATAGGATATTTTCCTCAAGCCTGGAAAACAGCCTCAGTAATACCGATCCTAAAACCTGGTAAAGATCGAACTCTACCAGATAGTTTTCGTCCAATATCATTATTACCTGTTCTCAGCAAATTAGCTGAGAAAATTATTCTAAACAGGCTCTGCCTCTACCTCAACACTAACGACATTCTAATCCCCCAGCAGCACGGCTTCCGCGCTGACCTCTCCACATCACACCAGCTTCTGCGGGTGGTGGAGTACATAAAGACAGGATTTAAAGTTCGGAAATCAACTGGCACTATTCTCCTGGACATACAAAAAGCATTTGATAGAGTATGGCACACTGGCCTACTCTACAAACTCATTAAAATCAATACACCACCTCACTTAATTAAAATAATTTCCTTCTATCTCTCTAATAGAACTTTCTCCGTTAGAGTAAATAACACCCACTCTACTAACAGATTCATAGAAAGCGGGTTACCACAGGGGAGCCTTTTATCTCCTGCCCTCTTCAATATCTACATTAACGATATTCCTAGAACCAGCCAAACCACAGTCTGCCTCTACGCAGACGACACCGCCATCTTAGCACAAAGCAAAGAACTCTCACTCATTTCTCACTTTTTACACAAACACATCACCAAACTCGAAGAATGGTTCTCTGTGTGGAAGATAGCGTTAAACGTATCTAAAACAGAGGCCGTCTTCTTCTCTCACCACATAAAAAAGCAACCTCCGAACTTGTACTTACACAACACACACATTCCCTGGTCTCGCAACTCGAAGTACCTAGGAGTAATCCTTAATAAGCGCCTCACTTTCAAACAACACATCATACATATTCGCAGAAACTTCAATATTTCCGTGGCTAAAGTTTCCCCCTTAATTTCCCAGAAATCTTGTTTATCGATTAACAATAAATTGCTTATTTATAAAATGATCCTTAGACCTGTTCTTACGTACGCCTGCCCAATCTGGGGACATGCAGCCTACTCTAATATCAAATTATTAGAAACAGATCAAAACAAAATCATTAGAATTATAACAAACGCTGACTGGTATATGAGAAATGAAGACATCAGATCAGCACTTAACTTAAAAACACTCAAACAAGTTTTCAAGAAAATAGCAATTAAATTCTTTGATAAAATTGATTCACACAACAATAGAGCAATAGCCAGAATTTAAAAATATAACCCAAATCCACTTTTTAATCGCCCACGTAATATTCTCTTTTAATTCAATCTTTATATTCCCTTTAAATTCACACAGAAATTTCCTGCACACTCATTTCTTTTACCGAACTCGCTCTCTTCCAATGGGAGACGAGCAAAACGACCAATAGAATCACTTTCTATGACACCTCCTAGATGATCAAAATCCAAATTCTCATAAAGGAGCCCCCCCTCATAAAGGGAGGCAAAGGCTGCTCCCCGATTGGTCAACGCGCACTGACATAACACATCTTAAATAGCCAACTCAGAAAGGCAACTAGCAGACGGAGGGCAGTTTTCCACGGAGCAGGTTCCCTGCGCCGATCGTTTTCTCCACCTCACAAAGATTACGTCGACTGCTCCTACCGGAGGCCGACACTTTTCTCAGTATTTTCCATCAATCTCAGATTATTTTCACTAAATACACACATTCACAGACATATTCCACTCACTTAATACTTTTATTTTTCACTTAAAGTAACTTCTAATTTCTCAAGTATTTAATTTATCTCTATTTCTTAAATTTTTTCAATCTTCATGACCACAAATGCAGCAAAGGGCTAAGGTTAAGCCGAACCAAATTCTCCCCAAAAGTTCTCCCAGGATAGGAGTTTAAGCTTCCCTGCGGGAAGCAGGCACTCCAAGAAGCATTCAACCATTCAACCATTGTATCAATCATTGTATGGATTATCAATGTTTTGATCAAGGCTTTTTTTTGCAAAGACCATGTCAATGCATCGTATTTTTGTTGCTCGCATATTAAGTAATCGTAGCTCGGTTTGACACGGATTGGATTATTTTGTAAAGCTGATTTTCCGTGAAGCTAAGGTTAAGTTGAATGGATCCGTGAAACTGTAACTGAAGCAGAGCAATCATGACGAGGCGAAAGCAGCAGCGTCCCATACAACTTGAAAAACCTGAAGAGAGTGCATCTTCTCTGCAAAATGCTGACATACACGCGAACTTTCCCCTTCGCAACACCGTAAAGAACGGACAAGAAGGCAACTGTTCCATGGAGCAGGCGAATGGAGATGACATCTTCGACCCCAGCGATCCACCGGCAGATACTACTTCCCTGACGCCAAACGAGCACTGCGCACGTATTCGAACCCTGCAAAAGTCAAATAAGATAAGCTGAATCCAATATACGCTTTCAACTAGAGCTGATCGACGTAGAAGCTTTCGATCAACGTGACACTGATGCAGCACAGTTGCAGTCATACATCCAAGCCAAAGGGGCGGCGGAGCTCGACTACAACATGAAGATGGGTGAGTTAAAGCTTTACTTTCCTTGCCCAGTCAAAAACTGCAGCCATAACACGACAAACGGTTTAAATGCTACCCGTTCTTTGAAAAAAAGAGCAGCGGAGTCCTGCATCCTCCCTGCCACTTTAAATCCCCAACTTAGGGAGACTACCTCCAAAAAACCCAAACCCAATGAAACCGAAAATAAAAATCAAACGGCTAAAGAGTTGCCTGAAAACACCATAGCTTTAAATAACCCCTTCATTGCTCCAAATATCGAATAAAATAAAATGGAAGTCGTCGACTCCGACCCCAACCAAGCCACCGGCGAAAATCGACCCAAACGCAAAGTTAAACTTATTATGCTCCATTATAAAACAAATTACAACATTGTTCTTAAAGAATTAAATGAAAAATACCCAAACTCCATCAACAAGCTAATAGGAGAATACATAAGAATTACCCCAATCTCTGAGGATCAGCACAGAGAAATCACCGCCATCCTCAAAATGAATGGAGAGGAATTTTACGCAATACACCCCCCCCCCTAGCGAAAGACCGTACAAAGTAGTCCTTAAGGGACTACCAGCGTCCACCGATATCGATGAAATAAAAAACGATCTAGCTAACCAAGCAGTCGCGGTTAGTAAAGTTGCGCAACTAACGCAACGAAAATCAAAATTCCCCCTACCCATGTTTCTAGTGGAAGTTAGGAAAAACGTCCCAGACCGTCGGGACATTTTAGACGTTAGTAACTGCTGCTATATGTCCATCCCTTGGGATTCGTTCCGCCGCAGACCGAGAGAAACGCAGTGTTACAACTGCAATTACTTCCACCACAGTTCGCAATACTGCGATATCAAAACCAGGTGTCTGAAGTGCGCTCAGGAACATCGGACAAGCGACTGTCCAATCAAAGAAAGAATAGAAAACCCAGAATGCATAAACTGTAAAACCAAAGGCCACATGGCCATTTCAAAACAATGCCCTAAATACCCCAAAACAAACCCAAAGAAAGGAGATCCCATTCAAAATAACACCACCCAGAACAAACCTAACCGCTAATAAACCAAAAAAAAAAAAAAACCCAAAGCCAGTAACCACAAATAACTCTTACGCAAATGTAGATAAAATAGGCCACCAGAGGTCAGCACGTAAAACCGAATCTGAACAGACGACTAAACGTTCTGAGCTTGATTCCACCACAAAAACCCAAAATCCTTCCTCATGCTCTGAAATCATTCTCGCAATCCGTGAATTTAAAAACTTTTTCTCAAATCACCCCGAACTCCTCTCATTAGGGAAAGCTCTCAGAAACGCCACTTCAGAAGAAGAAAAAGTCGACATTTTTTACGATTCAATGGCCTCTACCTCTAACCTACCAACATCGACGCCCCTCCCACCTCCGAGAGGCTGCAAACCGAATGGCCGACGCCGCTTCTCGCAAAGTATTTTAAAAACCCCGCTTTTTCACGCAACTCGCACCTACTCCGACTAAACGGGTCATCCCGCTAGCCGCTCTCATTAAAATGATTAACCCCGCACGCGCGCGCACTCGGCCCCCCCCGATGCGCATAGTGCAGGAATAAACTTAATACTCTCAATGCTACCTTCAATTAAATTTTTTTCTTTTCACATTCATTTCATTTTAACATCCATAAATATCAATATTAAATAACTAATTAATTAAATTAAAAAAAAATCTTAATACTATTCTGCAGTACTGGGCTAAGGTAAAGCCAATTAAAGCTACACCCAAATCTTCATGATAGGAGGTTAAGTTTCCACAAGGAAACAGGCACTCCGTTAACCATTCTGCATGTGTTGTATCAATACATGTGATTAAAAAAGGGGTCTTTAACAGATGCCGGTTTTTAAGAAAAGTGTCCTAGAGAGTTTGTACACAATTAATTTGTAAGGAAGCAACTTACTTTCGTTCAAAAGAAAACTATACTTTTCAATAGAAGTTTGCCGACGCTTTGCGAACACGGAGAATTGTCCTTTTAAAAATTTCAGGATTTCTTTGTAAATACTGTACAAGGATTATACATATATGCATTCAACAGAGTATTTTTTATTCCAATTAATTTTGTTCCTAAGTCATTATTATACTAATTAAAGCTGCACAGTAACCATCTTCAAAAATATTTTGTAGAGAGAGTAAGAGAGATAGTAAAAATAATTTATGTTTCACATATTCAGATTATGTTATTAAGATGTGATTCTGTTAAAGGTTAAAAGTACGTTTGACCAGCTATTTTTTATAATTTTAAAGAATTGATAATTCTTGCAGTTTTTTCAAACTTTTATAAAAGGGCGATCATTGCGAATAAATGTTTGTATGGATTTTTAAAATTTATTTTACTAGAAAAACCTAATAAAACAAGAACATTTTTAAAATATTAAAATGAGCAATTTAAAAAAAAAATAACTAGAAATCTCAGCCTTAAATCCATACCAACATTCAAAGAACCTTCACCTCGCTCTATGATGAAGAGAAAATAAACAACTTTAGGGATTACAAAACACGTATACCTTCAAAATTAAAAGTCTGACAAAAACGCATTTAAAGTTTGTAAAGGCATAAAAAAAATTTATAATTCTGGTAAAGCTATATTTTTTTTTAAAATGTTGTTCGCCAATGTATGTTCTGCATTAAAACAATATTTTAAATAAACATGACCGAAAATATTTTTTTAATTCAAAATATTTTTTTGCATAATATTTATACCATTTGTTACGACTTATTTTCACAAAAGTTTTGCAGCAAAAATCGTTTATGTACATAATAATAACGATATTAACTCATACTAAAATTATCCAGTTGTGTCAATAAAATTAAAATATTTTCAGTTTTAAATCGGGCAGTTTAGGAAATTTTAGCTCATGTTTTTTGAATTTAAATTACTAAAACGTAGCCCTACACTAAGCTTAGTATAATGTAGTTTGGTTAGATCAAGGTAATAATATTTATCTGCAATACTTAAATTCAAAATACTTGTATTTGGAAATCTAATTGGTGTATCAGAGGAAGACTGTTTTTTAGATCCATCATTTCCAGTAGTATTCCAACTCTTCGAAATTTTGTTTCTCCCAGCAGCCTGAGAATGATTTGGCTATGGCTTTTTCTCAACAGCAAAAAATAAATGATAAATTTCTAACTTATATAAACCATTTTTTAAAATGGAAATTGCCCTTGAAATCAATTTTTATTAATTAGGAGAATTCAAATACACATAATTAAACAGAAATTACTTTAGAAATGAAAATTGGAACTAATAAACATTTCACACTTACACAGTTGATTGCGCTGAAAAATAATTTTAATTTATTGAATTTACGAGTGGAAAGTGCTTTAAAATGAAACCAAAACCAAAGTTCAGAAAACTTATAATATCTTAAAAACTATTTTGTTAACGGGTCTAAGGCTTGGTGGTAAGCTTCACAACAATATGAGCTACAAGAAAATGAAAAAAAAATCGGAATTTAGGAAATTTGTAAGGTACTGTGCAGTCTTAAGTAGCCAAGGTATGGGAATTATGAGGGTGAAGAACTCGCAGCCACCATTGATATCCGGTTTGGAGTTTATAGTTATTAGGTTTTTTTTTTATTCAATTTTGATTATGCCGGTGTTATTTTGAAAAAAAAAGTTATGAATTGTTGATAAAAAGATGTTTTGTTATAAATGCACTTTTTATTCAGACTAATATAGAAGATTGAAATCCACAGCCAATAAGCTATTTAAGTATCAATCGTTCATTACGCGCAATGTATTATAACATTCTTATTTCTAGTGTGTGAATCAGCTTTCAATTTCTATTCCCTAGGAGGGAAGAGGCATTCTCTTCCTAAGGGGTGGGGCAAGAATGTCAAAGATAAAATGTCTTTTAAAACAATTTTTTCTTTACTGATTTGAAACAAGACAAAATAAATTGTAACGTAATGAGAAATAAATATATTTACATTGATATATTATAACCCTTACAAATGCACCTGTCCTGGCCAATGTATTTTTCAGTTAAATTTTATAAACCTAAAGAAAACTTTAATAACTTCTAGTGGTCCCTCTCACACACATATAGATTTGTAATACATAAAATTATATGCAAAAGTAAATACTATCTTGATAAACTGTACTTTTATAATTGAAGTTGTACACTTGTTTTTGGTATGAAAGGGGCGATGAAAATTAAAAATAAAAATTTGGTCGTAAATGTTGAATGTTTTTGAAGCACTGAATTCGGATTAAAGTGTATAAGAAGAAAAAAAAAATATTGAGTCTGAAATATATGAAAACAGCTGTTACCAATAGGCAAACGCTATTCGATAACGTGAAGAAACTGAGCTTCGAATGATTTAATGAATTACCCTTACACTTCAAGAAAAATTTTATAAAGTAACTTTTAAAAATATTTCGAGGAAAAATTATTATTCTTTTCAAATAGGCATACAAATTTTAGCTAATTAACACTTAAATTCGTGGATATGTAATACGTTAATAATACATCCGGTTGTATTCATTTTGTGTTAAAATTGTTATTTTCGCAAGCAAAACCGTTTCTTACTTATAATATTCATTCAATAGAAACATAGTGAAATGTTGGCGATAGAGCCGAGTTGGGATCATTTTTGGCAACCCTGGCAACCATTTTTGGCAACCTCAATCAATTGCCTGTTGACAACTTGGCAATTGATTGAACGGTGCCGAAGTTGGTATGCTGTTGCGCCACCTGGTGAGGAGTGGCAACAAAGAGGACAGAACCAAAACCTTCTCCAATATATATATATACGTATATATATTGGAGAAGGTTTTGATTATATTTATATATACATGTGGCAATTTTCGCAGTGATCGTTTAAAAGGTGTTAGAGTGAAGTGAGGTCATATGTACAAACATCCATTTTATAAGTTCTCTTAAAATGTTAATTAATTAAAAGATAGATTCAAAAACTTCATTATTTCCATTCACCACATAAGAAAAACATTCAAAATTATAGAAACGCTTCAACATTTGGTCCTTTCAATTGTTTCTTTCAATTGTTTTCAAAAATATTTTTTTGTTTCTATAATGAAACATAAGTAAATTTTTAACACGTATTTTTTTTTACTCACCAAATTTGGTGATTTTCATTTGTTGTACTAAACCTTACCTTCTTCTGTAACCCAGCAGATGATGTGATTTGGACTACCAAGTTAAGGTGGAACGGAGTGTGATTCATTACTCTCGAGAAAGTCGTTTAGCTCAAAAACCGGTTATGAATTTTTTTTTAAGTTTTAATTTTTTGAGGGCTTAATTTGTATAACTTTTACTTTACAAATTTCACATCTTCATAACAAACAGCGGTAATTTTTTTTAAAAAAAGCAGGAAAATAACTGCGTAAATGATTTTTTGTGAAAAGGATATTAGGTGAAAGGCAAAAAGCTTTTTTAAAATCTGTAATTTGTAAGCAGTTATTGCAATCTTTGGACTGAACACGGATAATAATTTTTCACAAACAGAAAAAAAGTTCCATGTGATTGTTTTTATAAATGATATAGTTATTAAATAATTAATTAAAAGTTTGAGATTTTTTTGAAAAATCATAAAAAAAACCACACACTTTTTGGCATTTTTATTGTAAATAACTGATTCTAAAAGATGAAAGTGCGGACTTTTTTGGTAAAAAGTATTGTTTTATTACAATGATAAGAAGTCCTTACAGAATGATTGAGAAATTCTTTTCGTAAAAATGCATCAATATTCTCAATTTTTTGAAGAAATAAAGAAAAAATGGAAAATATCGTTATATTCTAAAAAAAACATTATACCCAACCGTGGCGATAAAAATGTTCTTTTTGATTCCGTAATTATTTTTTGTCTGTTTTTGGTAAGAAAACAGCGATTGCAATTTTAAAAATGAAGAAAAGTAGAAAATTGTCCTTCTATCTTCAGTCAGAGATTTAGTGCATGTGCGAAGCGGATAAAGCTTTTAGTTAGAGCTTTTTTTAATTTTCACTCCTCATAATATTTTCATGCGGGAGGCTTTATATGAAAAAAGATTCTTAAGGAGCATAAACTCCAAAAACTGAATGTAGTAATGCAATACTAGGAATGTGTGTGTGTGTGTGTGTGTTGTGTGTGTGTGTGTGTGTGTGTGTGTGTGTGTGTGTGTGTGTGGAGGAATAATCCTTATTGAAATGCGAGTTCTTTTTCTTTCTATGTAAATTTTTTTTGGACGAAAATGTATTAATAAAAAATTTTAAGCAGTACCAGGAAACATCCATTATAGTTTTACATTTTTAGAGCACAAATGGAGTATTTCGGCAGTGCAGTTTGGCAGAGAAGTACGGTTGAGGAAAGTACGGTTTCAGTAGTTCAAAACTACCTAAAGTTTTACAGTTGATTACCTTAGATATTGTGCCCTTGCAACAATGGTTTAGAAGTCAATTCCCCAATTTGTTGTTATTAAAATGTAGGCAAAAATACACCAATTATTTTTGTGTTTGTAAATTTTATATTTTTTACTAAAAAGTAGATTTTTTATATACAGGCACCCTCCATACACACACAACCTTATTTAAAAAACTAATAAACTCCTTCCTAAATAACAGAAATTTTTCAGTCCTCGTTAACAACTCCTACTCTTCCCTGAAAAATATCAACGCGGGAGTCCCGCAAGGGGCCCTCCTCTCGCCCACACTTTTTAATATTTATGTCAATGATATTCCTAGGACAAGCTTCTCTACAATCTCCATGTATGCCGACGACACGGCAATCTTTGTACAGAACAGTGATTTAAAAACAATCACCCACGCTCTACACAAACACCTAGCCAGACTAGAAGATTGGTTCTCCACCTGGAAAATTGCCCTTAATGTAGGCAAAACGGAGGCCGTCTTCTTTTCTCGTCACATTAAAAAGAAACCACCAGATTTGTTTTTATATAACACCCACATACCCTGGTCTCAAAACACCAAATACCTTGGTGTCATTCTAGATAAAAGACTCACTTTCAAACAACACATCACACGATTACGTAAAAATTTCAGAATTTCCGTGGCTAAAATCTACCCACTAATTTCCCGGAAATCCTTTTTATCTCTCAGAAACAAAATGCTTATTTATACCCAAATCCTAAGACCCACCCTCATCTACGCCTGCCCCAGCTGAGGTCATGTAGCCTACTCGAATATAAACATCATCGAAAGAGCTCAAAACTTAATTATCCGTACCATCACAAAAGCTGACTGGTACATCCTAAACGATGATATGAGGTTTGCTCTAAACCTTAAAACCCTCATAGAGGTGTTCAAAAAGATCACCATCAAACTCTTTACTAACTTCGACACCCACGAAAATCGAGCAATCCAAAGAATAGAAAAATATCCTCTAAACCCTCTCATAAATAGACCCAGAACCCCCCATCCTCTGCTAAAACTAAAAACTTCATACTTCCAACTTCCATCCAGAAGAGGTTGCAACCCGATTGGCCCGCGCCGTTTTTCTCAAAGCACTTCTCAAACCCCCTGCATTTTCAGGCAAATCGCATTCGCGCACCTACTCCGACTAGACGGGTCTTCCCGCTAGCCGCTCTCCTTAAAAAAATGATTAAACCCGTACGCAAGCGAATTCGGCCCCCTGATGCGCACAGTGCAAGAATAAACTAAACACTCAAAATGCGACCTTCAATTAAAATTTTCTTTTCACATCCATTTCTTTTCAACATCCATTTTATCGATTCTAATTAACTAATAAAAAAAAAAAATCCTCACGATATTATTTTGCAGTACCGGGCTAAGGTAAAGCCAACTAAAGCTACACCCAATCTTCACGATAGGAGGTTAAGTTTCCACAAGGAAACAGGCACTCCGTTAACCACTCTACATATACATACACACACAAAGCTTAGAAGCCCTGCATTTTTGCATCACTCGCCCCTGCCTTTCTCTTGGGCTGACTCTGCACAACCAAGTGAAAATATTTTTTCTCTGTTCGCATCAGGTTCATGGTATTGCGTTTCCATATATTTTATCTGTTATTTTAAGTAAGCAATTTTAACTACTTTTTTCCTTTTGTAATTTCATTTATTAATAACATTGGCTTATTTTTTATCGTATAATAATGTCATAATCATCTCCTGATTCATTTCCGTTAGCAACAATAGTACAGGGAAATTACAGGTGTAACGATATCTGGCCTCCAGACTAAAAGTTCGGTCCATCTTAAACTAAAAGTTTGCTGTTCTAATAGTGCGGCTACGTCTTTTTTACGACATGGTGTGGTTATACTTCTTTTAATGGAATTACTTCTCCAAAAATTGAATTTTTAAAGAATGTTCTTCTTACATAGTTATCAGTACTTTTTAAAATTTTGTTTGATTTTAAACATGATATTTTTTTTTTTTTTTTTTGTAAAACTGTTGAAGTGTTGATTGAAAAATGTTTTTGTTCAGAAATCCTCTTTAATAGTCAGATTAATATAGAAGATTTAAATCAATAGCTAGGAAGATATTTACCAGCATTAAATGTTCATTAAACGCAATATATTGTAACGTTAGGAATTCAGGGATGTAGAGTAGTGTAAAATAGATTTTTGGTTGAAAAATGAGTCATAAATTGACTCCGGTACATTGAACAAAAGTGTTGTAAGGGATTCTTTGATGACAAACAACTGCGTGAATTATAAATTTTATAAAAATAAGGTACTTGTGTATTTATTTAAATTTATGGTTGGGAGAAAAAGTGCTGAATTATATTCTATGATAAAACAATAAATAGTTCACTAAATTTTTTACAGCCTTTGTTCGAGAAGACTAGTAATATAAATTTTATTTTCTAATACAATCTGAAAATCTAGACGTCACATATATATCCTTAACGATTGTTTGTGAAGAATAATAAAATCGTGCGTTTTCAAACCTCGTACTTTTATATTTTAATTTAATATTCTGTGCTTTTCAGCTAATAATCCTTCGTAACATCTAGAAGATAATTAATCAATATACTTCTCATAATTATTTAAAATATATTTGAGAAAATTAAGTTTACAGACAAAATATGCTTCCCAGCGTGAACATAAAAAAAACAACAACAAAAAAAAAACGTGGAAAGCCAGGAAATAGAAGTGAAACTTCTTCGGCGAATTTGTGCGTATATGCATGCAATAGATATATTTATGATCAACTGTAAGATAACTTTTTTAATCACTTAAAATTCGAACTTCATTCCTAGTATGAAAATAAGATATTTATTCAATTTTCTGGCATCATCATTTTCCAAGAACGACACAATAGGTGTGTGGTAACTGAAGCATAAAATCCTCGATTGCAGTCAATCAAGAAAACGGGAGAATCTTCATCAACCGTGGTTATTTGTATTGTTGCTCCTTCTCTAGAATCAGTATTCATTGTCAAAGTCAGTGTCCGTTTCAAGAATTCAATGAGCGACTTTCCTACATTTGAAGCAAAATTAACATTTAAGTCTCCAGTTAAGATAATCGGCGTTTAATCATTATCGGGTCCAATGATTGCAGTAGCCTCTGGTATGTACAGCACTAAAACTTTATAGATGAAGATGATAACAGCTGCGACAGGACTTCTTGTTGATATAAAGACTTTTGACTGGACTTGCAGCTAGTTATTCTTTTTTTTTTCCTTTCAGGAAATTCTTTACCTTTCTTTGCATTTATTATAGGCATTCAGGCTAAAAATAATTTTATTTCATCGGAAATAAAAATTGATTTTATAAACCTAATGCATCATTCACAGAAGTCACTGTGTCTGCTTACATAAAACTATCCGTTGGGGATCTGGTGCGAACGTTGGTTACATATACACAATTCCCCAGACACTTCCCTAACGGGAAGATCCATTTTATGGTAATATTTCGAGCGTGTTTATTCGTTGAAAACGGCACGTTCTTTTTGTTATATAAAAACTACGAAAATACGCCACACGAGATCATCATTACAAGTAGCAAGGGTATCCACTTAATATCTCCAATACCTAAGCGTCTTTAGTCCAAACATTGCGTAACCCCCTTAGCAATAGTCCATCTTTTTCACGGACATGACACAAGTCACGTGGTGTCCCCCGTTTGCTATCTCCACACCTTGGCGACGATTTGGGAGAATGGCGGAGGAAATCACTACTTCCGTTCGCTTTTCCCTGTTACGCAAAACTGGGCAAATTTCCCATTCACTTTCGCGCCTAAAGAAATTTTACTTCAAAAATGAGCTGAAATATAGTAGTAGATGCGACTATATGTATTTACTAGATCAAAACGAAATTTGCAAAAAAATTACGTTTTCGCCAAGGAATCACAAATACGTTTCTAAAATTGAACTCTTAGAAATTACCATTGGAATACACAGATGACCTTTGATACAAAGATCAATTCGGATAAGAGGAAGAAACAGTCGGTATCAGAATAAACCTATTTACTAAGACAAGAGACACATACTGTATTTTTCTTTTAGTTCCTTCTAGTATAACCTTTTTAAAGTTCCACTTCTGGAACATTGTATGGTTTGCTAATAACGATTGCGTTTTACGAAATTGTGTGAATAATCCGTTAAAGTATTTCTTTTTGTATCCATACTTCAATTTCTCTTCAAGGAGTCATTTATTTATCTTTATTGTCCAATAAAGAAATATATTGTAATTCAAATAATTCTAGTCGCCAGCTGCATTTTTTCCACTGCAACATATAATAATTAGATACTTATACAAAACTCAATTCTAAGAATTGAAGTAAAAATTCATCGCAAATAGTTTACAAAGAAAATTAATAAATTCTGAGCAAAGATTAAAAAAATTGCACGACTGAAATCAAATTAAAAAAAATATTGACAATTCAAATTTAAAAAAAAAAACTAAGAAGGGAAAATCATTTGCACCATTCCATAAAAGGTAAAATGCATTAAAAAAGTATTTCCAAAAGTTAGCTACAACAATGTGTGTAACAGACATCATTCATACTCATGAGGGAGTACTTTAAATAGTTCCAGCATTCGTATGTTTATGGTAACTAAAGAACTCCTTTAAAAAAAACCATCAAGAATAATGTGAAACAATAAGTGTACCACATGACAAATTTGCAACGGCAAAAAGAAACAAGCAAGTAAAAGTTTAGCATGATATTTGTCAAATATCAAAGGTCATTTAAATTCCAATAACTTGATCAAAATATGACAGTTTTGGCTGCAAATAACATTCCTGTTATTTTAGTGAAAAGTGTCTGTGATTTGCGTTTAAATAAGTTATTCACTAGAATTGTGATTTTTATAGTGTAAACAATAATAAATATAAAAAAAGAATTGAGGGGACTTTGTCACCCAATGCAACCTTTAATGTTAGCATTTAGTGCGCGCCTGCTCTCGGGTTCAACATTTCGAAGTCTCCTCGCTTTAAAAAAAAAAACGAACAAATAACACAATTATTCTTCATCGAAATTGTACAGTTCTTTTCATTACTTAAATTAAATCTAAATGCCAATTCTAAGAGGCTTAAAATTACAGTTGATTTTACAAAAAAAAACTCCAGTCCATAGACAGCAATTCTGGCAAAATTGTCTCAAAACATGGTTTCTACGATCTCAATTGCTACTGGCAAAATAAGTTCTCTTCGGCAATAGTGTGAGGTTTTTTACATCTGCTTATTCCTAACCTATCCTTAGCAAAATCACTGAGAAA
>BMAO01024039.1:0-26372 GCA_019973975.1 Trichonephila clavata
TTAATAACTCAAACGTTATGCATTATAATTTTGTTAAAGCAAAATAAATCGGATATTTATACAAAGAACATTGGGATTCTAAATCATACAGGTGAGAATTTTGTTGCATTGAAATTTTAATGAAAAACTTCAATATGTTTCCGTTTTGGAATCATTAGCGACGGTTAAGTTTTTTTCTAGCTAAATTAAACATCTGTTACAAAATTGGGTGGTTTTTTTTTGAAAAATTGTCTCCCTCCAAGTGCGCTATAAGCATTCTAACCCGTAAACTGTGTGGTAGGTTTACTACAACTAATAAGTTTGTACTGGCATTTGGCGACTTTTTATTAACTCTTACTGCCCCTGGAAAGGGAAAATAACCAAAACTCCTATGCTAATTTTTCTATCATGATTTGTTGAATTATAACATTCAAACTTGTTTTCTTGTAATGGTTTCCATCTTTATCAGCCTAATATTGATAAAGCATTTTAAATTATTTAAAATTGTTTTAAAAAAAACCTTAACTGAATTTCCAAGAGCTTTCACGATTTTTATTTGTGTTAGAAATCCATGATCGAATGAATTAAATTATCTTTGAAATGCATAACGATCAATTATGTGTTTGAAATATTTAGTAAAAAAGCATTTAAGTAATCAATAAGATGCATAGGAGATGAGATGGAATTCAAAGGAAATAGATGGAACGTCATTTTATAGTTAAATACATGTCATACTCGTAAAAATGACTATGTTTTTTTAAAAACTGATGAATTCATAAATATAATATACTTTTGAAACACAAATAATAATTAATAAAATAAAACAATCTGGATTATTCTAGCAAATATTTTAAATTTTAATTTTTCAGATGACAAGACTATTTTTCAATGTACAAAAAGTTGAAAGAGTTGTTGGATAAATCAGTATAACGAATTTGTTTACGTCTACCTTTTGCGTATTAAAATCTTTTCAACGTAGTGAATAAAAGGTGCAAATATATTCCATACAGAATTTATTTCTTGTGTACGATTGAATTTGTAGGAAATGCACTTAATCTAAAGCAAATATTTACAATTTATCTCGAAGAGTTTGAAAACAGAAGCTTTATTTTTCAAAGACCTAAAATTCCATAATTTTTAAAAATTGAAAAAAATAAAGATATATTTTTCAAAAATATTTACTAAAAATAATGATTCAAAAGATTTATCCAATTCAGTATTTCAAAAATGGAATAGAGATGTAGATTTATTTGATAGAAAGTATTCTTTTTCGAAGTTATATTGCTCATTGAACAAATTTGAAATGCATTCTGGAATCAAAAATATACAGGAATGATTTTTAAAACGCATTAAAATAATACGGAGTGAAATGTGTAAGATTGAAAACAACAATTAATATAAAAAAATTCCTTCTTTGAATGGATGAATAGAAAGTATTTTATTAACGATTCAAAATTTGAACAAGATAATATATATATATATATATATATATATGTATATATATATATATATACATATGTCTGCATTGTTGTAACAACAATGCACCACGCGGTTGAGCTAGTTTGGCTGAAAAACAGGTTTTCGATGCCTACCTTTGCATTGTTTTAACAGTTACATTGTTACAACAATGGAGATGAATCTAAATTAGTGACGAAAGCCTGTAATTAATTCAATTTAATTAATTAACAATGATTAATGAATTAACACTTGAAAAAAAAACTCACATTAAATGACATCCACTATAAGTTTTAAAAAATTATTTGAACTTCATTGGATGAATATAAAAAACCTTTATTAACGACTGAAAATTTGAATAAGAATATATATATATATATACACTGATGTCCAAAAGTTAAGCATAATTGATAATTATGTGAATAAAGAAGAACTGTAAATCAAAATGGTGGGAAACGTGATATGCCAGTGTAAAATGGTTATAAAATAATCAAGCAAATCAAAAGAATGATAATAATTAATTTTATTATCCAAAGTAGCAGTTTGAAGGAAAAACTGAGCATAGCAAGGATTCACACTTTAAAGAAAAAAATGAAAGAAAACATTAAATAAAATACTGATGCTGCAGTTTAATAAGGAGTGTGGTCCCCTCTGACAGCCAGGCACGTTGCGCAGCGATTTAACATACTTGCTATGAGATGGTGAATGAGTTGTGGGCTCAAACGGTTCCAAGGTTCTTGGAGAGCTCTCTTCAGTTCTGTAACGGAGCTTAGTGGGTGCGAAAGGCTGCAATTTGTCTCCCGATCCATATCCCATACATGCTCAATAGTATTTTTAATCAGGGGAGTTTGCAAGCCACGACATGCGCTGGATGTTTTCCGTTTCAAAGAAGTCATCAATCAGCACCGTTCGGTGACATGGCGCATTATCATCCATGAATATGAAGTCAGGACCAAACAGCACCTGGCTATAAACAAACATGGCTCAAGAACTTCGTCTCTGTATCTAAGAACAGTCACAGACCCCGTGTAAAAGAATTGAAGGTCTGTGCGGCCGTCCATCATGATGCCTGCCCATACCATTACTCCCCTTGATGGAAAGTGATGTCTTTCCGTTATGTTTTTGGTTCAAAACGTGTTCCACGTTCTGTCCATATCGTTACCCGCCGAGAATCACTACTCAGACTAAACCGGGACTCGTCACTGAACATCACATTGGCCCACTCTCTCACACTCCAATGTTGATGTTTCAAACTCCAGTTCAAACGAGCTTTTTTCTGCGCAGACGTGAGGGGAATGCAAACTGCTGGTCTTCTGGCATACAGGCCAGCATGAATGAGTCTCTTGTAAACAGTTTGTCTCGAAATTTGTATTCCTGTGGCGACAGTGAACGCTGAACCCAGTGCTCTGCAGTACTGCCCTCTGACGTCAGGCACTTATTACCAGATATCGTTCTTGGCGAGGGGTTGTGACTCTTGGTCGACCTGATACTGGTTGTCGGGTAACATTTCCCGTTCTTTGAAACCTCTGATACAGTCTTGGAATCACAGACTGGTCCACATTCAGAATTCGAGACACTTCGGTTTGTGATCGTGAAGATTCCAGCATTCCAACGATTCATCCTTCCGTAAACATGTCCAATTGGCGTCTTTGTGCCATCATTCACCTTGTTTGATGGTTAACAACGTTCCTTGGCACAGCAGTTGCACGAAACTTGTCTGAACTGCCTATGCTGCTTGAATTGGTTTCTCCGTGTTCCGACATGTGCTGGTGTTTCGCGCAGGACGTAGTCGACTGAAAATTTTGCATAAACCCAATCTTTCTTCTTCACCCAATTAATATCCGCAAGAAATTTGGAATAATTTTACGAATATTTTCTCCATGTTTTTCGCATTTTACGATTTATGCTTAACTTTTGGACACCCGTTTATATATATATACAGACAGAGAGAGAGAATGTGTGTGTGAGCTGTAGTAGGAATTGGAAAAAAGAAAAAAGGGTACAATTCGGATTCATAAGTCTTTCAAACCCTGTTTGGAGAAAGGAGGAAATATTTTATTTAAATTTAAGCATAAAATTATTTAGAAAAACTGATTAACTGAGAATTCCATAGTTTAGGTGAAATCCACATAACAGTCTTACGATAAATACTATCACGTGATTTACATTGACTAAGAATTTTACTCGTCATTCGGCTTGAAAAATTTAAATAAAATTTAAAATTTCATAATTAAGTAAAAAATTTTAAGTATTAAGACACTTTAAAAAATATTTTCAAAATCAGAATACATTTTTTTCTTATATTATGCATGTTCTTTTAAATTATTATATAGAAGATCTAAAGTATTTTTAAAAAAAAGGTGTCTTCAGAAATCCTAAGTTGGCAACTGTGAGACTGATTGTTTTAAAAGCGGATGATTAATAATGTGTTACAATGACGCCTCATGCATTTAGCCTATTGGATTTCGAATAAAAAAGTGGTGATAATACTATGTTGTTTGATATATATAATGATCGAGAAATAAAATATAAGGAAATACACTTGTATTAGAATGATACTTATTTATTGCATATTTTACGAATTTAGATAACTTTTTATTAATTGTAAAAAAAAAAATCTTGTTTTTTTTTAAATCGAAAAGTAACCCGTAAAACACTACAACATATCAGAATTATCTGCAACAATATTTCCAACAGCAACTTTACAACTACAATATTCTAATCTCATTAAATTAAATGCTATGTATATCAGCAGACGATTTAAGTTGTGCTGCCGTAAAGAAAAAATGCAATCAGATTTATATTTAACACTTCATAATTAGCCGGCTCAAGTTCATGGTGGTTGAGTAGTGTTTTACACACACACAGAAGCAACACCGCAGAAAGAAATAAACTAAATATAATTTTTATAAATACTAGTGAAGCCCACAGAATACTAAATTGAAACATAAATTTGAAAGTTATAAGTCCATTTCAGCTAATTGTAGTAATATTCTGAATTATAACTTTTGTCTACATTTATGAAATTTAAAAAAAAGTTTATTGTGAAGATAGTACAAGTACATTATATAGTTTAAAAACATCTAACCACACACATACATAAATCATAGAAATCAATACAATGCGTCAGTTAGCGGTTCACACTTTAGCTACAAATTATTGCAATCAAAAGTAATCATTTATCAAAATTATATGGGGAATAAAAATTTTAAAAAAAGCGAAGAAAGATTTCTTTTTCTAGCATTTTTAAAATATTCATTTCTTGCATGACTCTTACCGCAACTTGGACAATATTACTGACGACTCTGATAATAAGTTGAAATAATTATGGACTGCTTTTAAAACTTTACTAAATTACTTTCATTATCATCGTGGCATGGAGTACATTAACCCGTTACTGCCCAGTGATCTATTTATAGATCACCTCCACTCAGAACTACCAGTGAAAACGATATCTTTTAATTACTTCGTATTGTCATTGGCTGGTTTCCTTACACATGTGGCCATGCCCCCAAGCGAGATTTGAAGCATTCTTTCTCACAGCAGTCCAGCAGCTAGCGTCTGATGTTCGCCATTTTGAAGCTTCAAACTGCAGCTTTCGATTTTGTATCCAACAGGAAAAAAAATAAAAGTAAGTTATACTTTTTTCATGAGTTTTACATTTTTAATACCTCTTTAATTATTCTGGCTTATTTATATTAGAAAAATAACTGTTTTTATTATTAAAATGTAAGTTTAAACATGCTGATCTATAAATAGATCACTGGGCGTTATTGGTAACTAATATCAATTTTTTCCCGTTTCATCTCTTCCAGAATGTCTCGGCATAAAGTGTTTCACTCCGCCGAAGAAGCGTTAGAATATATGTTTTCTAAGGAAATAGTCTGATTAAATTACTTTACAGCCTGATGTGGATGAGTTAACTGACGAAGATTATTTTGATGATGATGAAATGACTACTCCATCGGTAAAATATCTGTCAGGTAAAGTAAAAATTTGTGTACCCATGGAAGAAATATAAGAAGTATAAAAGACATCCAAAGATATATTGCCGTTGCGTACCTCAAACGGGGAACAAATTCTAAGAAAGGCATTGGAAGACCTCAGATGATGTCATAAAGATCAAACGTAATAGACTCTGTGCGTTTAGATAGAAAAGACCATGTTATAGGAAAGTGAGTGAGTGAGTGAAGTCGCACTATTCAGCTACACGAGGGCTTTTGGGGACGGTCCGCGTAATTTTGAACCATGGTCAAGTGACGCGGACGACACCTGAGCTGGCAACCTCCTCTCCTAACTACCGCATCAACGGGAGGACGTTTGAGCTCTCGACAGATTCTACGTGCATCTCTCCCCTACACTGTGGGTCTTCAGTGGTACTGGGATCGAACTAATGACACGCTAGCCACGATCCGATGCCTAGACCACTTGGCTACCACGGCCACATGTTATAGGAAAAAGGCAAAACCAAAGAAGATGCCAGTTTCAAAAATGTAAGGGTAGACCTCTTACATTTTATACAAAATGTAATGTAGCCTTTCGTTTGAAATGTTTTCTATTATATCACATTACATTTTACAAATTGGCTGGATAAAATTGTAACTAAGTGAGTTTAGACCAGTAAAATAATATTTTCTCTTTTAAATCTCATTAATTGTTTTTAAATTCACAAAATCCCCTCTAAATTTGTAATTTTTTAAATATAAAATCACAGAAAAGTTACTTGGACTCTTACTACCATAAGCGCCTAGCGATCTATTTATAGATCACCTATTATCTCAGCTGCTAATTACGGAAAATGGATACAACTTCATAATTACTCTATTTATGATATATGAAATGTAATTTAAAAATATTTTTCAAAAATTTAGATTTTAAAATAATTTGGGCGTTAACGGGTTAATATAGTGTTTCTCAAACTGTGGGGCGCGTCCCTAGGGAGGCGTGATAACACTACGAGGAGGGCACGAGTATATTGGGAAGTCGAGAACAAAATATTATTTTAAAATATTATTAATTTACTCAAAATAAACCAAATATATTCTGACATAATAAAAAATAAAATATGCATTTACACTGTATAATACACTTATAAATATTATGAAACTACTATGTTAAGAACAAGTTTAATAATTACCAGTCACCTCAAGGTTGTGTCATGTACAAAATTGTATAATAAAATTAACACTTATCTTGATAATTTGTACGGTTTATAATTAATCCCTTATATGGCAATTGAAAATTACGATATTCGCTCCCCAATCACACCCTTTTTAACACGTAGGTGAGAGTATGTGGTGTATTGTGGGGGGGGAGGAATTAGAAAAGGAATAAATAAGCAAATCCTCTGAAATAAGTAAATCTCCTCCTGTCATGGTCCTTTTATTGCACTCCATAGCCTTCGAAATAGTTTTATGGATAGCAGTGCAAGAAAAGATCGTACTTCGGAAAGACGTAAATATACGTCAGAGGGAATTAATCCACTGGCTGAGCGCGAGACGTTTATATATGCCGGTGCCACTTAAGAATTTTAAGTGGTATTGTAGATTTAGCATCGAAGTATATTATTATTGAATCCAATACATTGTTATTGTATGGGAGGGGGTGCGATGAAAATAATGATTAAAAATTAGCTCACAAACGTTGAAAGTTTGAGAAGCACTGCCTTAATATGTTATGTTTCACAAATGATTGAGTACAAAGTATTTTCAACTATAGTGGTTATAACAGGGAATAACAATATCACAATATCTAATTAAGACTGAAAAACACATTTAACAATTGAAAATCATACTAACATATTTTTAAATAATACAATGATATGCAAATGAAAGTGTTACACAGTTATCAGAAAAAATTATTTAAACAACCTTGTTTTTTGTTGCGAAGTTTGTATCTTATCTATTTCATTTGTAAAATATAAAGTTCTTAAAATGATCTCGATGGGGGGGGGCGTAAAAACACTCTAAATGTTGCATAGAAAGTAGTTTACTTGACGCTGAAAAACAGATATTCACAATAACATAAAATTTAAAACCCATTTTGTTGTGTGTGTATCATATATATATATACTTACACCGAAATAAAATATTTCATCATAATCATACTTTGTTATACAGTAGATAGAAAGAGAAAAAAAACACACACATGTACAATATTTCTATTATTACCTCATACCATATACTGCAATAAAAATACATCAAAACTAAATAAAAAAATCTGTGCATCTTTCGAAATAAATTTCGTTTTTGTATCGGTCTTGCTCAAAACTTGTCAGCTGATGCGTCTTTCTCTTTGTTTCCTTTTCTGTTCTGATAAATTTGCATTCCATCGATTGGTTTTTAACAAGAATGAAAAATTTCTTTTTTTTTCTATACTTTTTACGAAAAGGAAGGGAAAAAATTGACATTTTCTTTCTCAAACAATAACTCACGTGGGCTGTTGCATTTTCCTGTTCCTTCTACCATCCAGATTTTTCAAAAACCTTCGCTCCCATAATTATACAAAAACACAAATTTAAACTTTTCTTTTTCGTAAATCTTCCAAGCAATTTCTTCTTTTCTCATCTTCTTTGTTGACTTTTTCGATATCATAGAAGTTTCGCCATGATTATTATTTTTGTGTAGCTTAAGAAACTTAGTACTGGGTACGTGAAAATGACTTGGCTCACACTAGTTATTTCTATATCTTCACTTTACCGCTTTTGCTTTTTCTTTAAAAAAATGCTTTGGCGTAATTGAGGTAAGAAAAGGAGAAACAGTTTTCCTCTGCCAGAAGGATGTAAGTACTAAAAAATGTGAGCGAAGGACTAAATTATTATCAAAAGCAGCATCAACTTCAGGGAACAGAATAAACATTTAATAGGCAAGATATGTGTGACTCGAATATTGATTCTGTCGTATCGATTTGCTTGTAAAATAAATAAATAAAACATTATATTTTACCCGACTGGAAATTTAAGCACACTTACTAGAAATATTTTTTTTTATTCTTGTTGCAAGTTTATTTTTCATTTGAAATATTTTTAAAATTTTATAAATTTATTCAGAAATAAGAAGTTTCTATTTCATATTGAATTTGTAGTTCTAATTATAAATTTATATGCTTAGATTAAAAAGCAATTTAACCGCTTGACTGTTTATCTCGAGTTATCTCGGGTTCTTATATTTTGAAGTTAATTATTATCCCGGGAAAAACTTGGGTGAAGTAGAATTTGCCGGTACGATTGTTTTTCATGGTTTTACTCGGCCAGGAGGAAATGAAAGGAAATATTCAGCTTTGAATGGCAGTTTCCAAAGTTTTGTTGGTTTCGTGGATCTTTTTTGGAGGGATATAGGTCACGTGTTTTCCCTACTGTATAGTACACGTCGGTTTGTGTGTTAGTAATGTCTAAAGAAGGATAGTTCCGTTGAAAAAAAGTAAAATAATGGCGGTGATATAAGATAAAGAAAGCGATGATTTTTCAGAGAAGCGGTGGTGGAGAGATGGTGGATATTGAAAATAGTGGAAGTGATTCTTCTGTACTTAGCCTACATTTTGAACCGTAAGGTTCACGATTACCTAAACAATTTTAAATGGAACTGAGATTGAAAAAATAATTTCAGAAAATCACCATGAAGAGTTTTTTGCCGCATCAAGAAGACTTAGTATTAGTTCTTCACCACTCAGGTTAACTTCTGGGCTCTTCCCTGATGTTATTCTCACTGCTGAAAAAAATCTAATTCAATTAGGCAGTGTACTCTGTGCTCTCGTAAAGAGGTAAGCCAGTAAGAAAAGAGACAAAATACCAGCGTACTCTGTGCTCACGTAAAGAGGTAAGCCAGTAAGAAAAGAGACAAAATACCAGCGTACTCTGTGCTCTCGTAAAGAGGTAAGCCAGTAAGAAAAAAGACAAAATACCAGCGTACTCTGTGCTCTCGTAAAGAGGTAAACCAGTAAGAAAAGAGACAAAATACCAGTGTAATCTGTGCTCTCGTAAAGAGGTAAGCCAGTAAGAAAAGAGACAAAATACCAGCGTACTCTGTGCTCTCGTAAAGAGGTAAGCCAGTAAGAAAAGAGACAAAATACCAGCGTACTCTGTGCTCTCGTAAAGAGGTAAACCAGTAAGAAAAGAGACAAAATACCAGCGTACTCTGTGCTCTCGTAAAGAGGTAAGCCAGTAAGAAAAGAGACAAAATACCAGCGTAGTCTGTGCTCTCGTAAAGAGGTAAGCCAGTAAGAAAAGAGACAAAATACCAGCGTACTCTGTGCTCTCGTAAAGAGGTAAGCCAGTAAGAAAAGAGACAAAATACCAGTGTACAAAACGTCAGGTATCACTTAGTGTTGTCCCCTGTTTCAAAAACTATTATACAAAGACTAATACTTATTTTTTTTCCCATTTGCCGGAGATAATTCGGGATATAGTAAACTAATATTAAAACTAAATGCTTTTACACCCGTAAAAAAGTTCTACTTAAAACTTATATATTTTATTTTGTTTCATTTCCTTGTGTTTAATAATAAAATTTTAAAAAAATGTGATGATTTTTTGCAATTTTTTTTCCAAAAAAATTTGTAAGGGAAGCGTTTAAAGCAGCTGACGACAATTATTCGAGTAATGACAAATTTATTAATGAACAAGAACAAACAGGTGGCCTCACGAAGACAAATCAACGTATATACACAAAGAAATATTGCAGCTTACTATTCACAACAAAGGAAAACACACCCATCGTAAGCAAGCTCTCAAATTGTTCATAAAGGGCTCTTAAGAACAGTTCTACTAGCACAGGAACTCAGACAAATGAACTCTCTTATCACAGTCAACGCACAACTCTTATTACCTTTATATAGCCTCATGGTATTTTATAGAGGATTTGATCCTATAGCTTTCTCGATTACTGTTTGGAAATATCGTATTTTTGCCAAATCTGTCACACAGAGAGATAAAGTCACCAATCAGTTTCGATGGTTGTCATAATTGTGTTTAAGGTCACGCTGGGAAGCGAAATTTGTCTATAAAACTGAATCTTCCAATACGGGGAGAATTGCTGCAGGAAAAATAACATACGTGACGTGTTTCAATAAGTACAACACATTACTTACTTTCTGAAGCATACTATTTAAAAAGATATTTACACAATACTGATAAAGAAGAATGAAATTCTGCCTCATTCAATATTGAAATTTTTACGTTTTCCCCCAAAAGAGGTATCATTAAATTCCGAGAATTTCAGGGAATGCCAAAAAATTGGAGGTAGATAAATCTTAACGGGCCAAGAGTATTTTAATACTCTGTCATGGAAGTTAAAGAAACTAATATTTAAAAAGGCATTAAATGCCATCATGTGGTTCAATCCGTTACGATTAAAAATAATTCGCCCTGCAGGAAAATGCTATATTTATGTATGCTCGTTAAAAATTTCGACAAAACATGTTAAAATTTTTAATCTTAATATGCAGAAAGTCTATAAAAAGTGCTTCTCTATAAACCGTTATGATTTTCATCATGTTAAACAAATGCTTCAGATGCGGAGTACGCTGTTGAATCTAATACAAAATTCTAAATAATTCACAAAGTACTACAATCAGGAGGATCGTGAAAGCTAATACACACATGAGAAACAAAGACAGCCGAAATTCACTTAAAATGAAATATTTTAAAAATCTCATGCTTTCAATGTACATCTAAAAAACCTTTAAATTTATTTTCCAGACTCAGAAAATATAAACTCGATGAATCTAGGAACCTACCATCTCTCAACAAAATTAAAAAGCCTTGAAGAATTCTGAATGTTTCAATCCTACATAATGCCTATTTACTTGCAATAATTTTTATTCTTACGCCTAATTTAGCAAAAAAAGCTCTTCTTTTTATTTTTAAAAATTTATTTTATTTCACTTTTTTTAAAAACTATCTCCTAAAACATTTATCTGTCAAACATGCGTGTGCTTTTGTTACGTCCTTTCTGATCAGCGAATGACAGCCATTATCCTTACACATCATCAACCAATTCGGCCAATAACAAAGCAAGCACTCGCCCAGCTTGATAAATCCATTCTTATATATATATATATATATGTGTGTGTGTGTATATATATATATATATATAGCCATTAAACTCCTCAAACTTAAGGTATGGGGTTAAAGTTTGTTTCACAATACAAATGCTTGAAGAGTTGTTCCCTGTTCAATAAAACGCTCCTCTCCTTATCTTAAGATATTTGTGTAGCTAAATCTGATTAAAAAAGTGAACACGTTCATGCCACCTTCTTTGCCGTATTACTCAGGTGACTCGTAAATAATTCGTAAATCTTTAAAAATGATTTCTCTTAATTCTGTAAATAAAATATAATCTCAATTATGGTACAGAGTTCCATTTTTTTCGAAGCTTAGTGATTTCACTGTTTTTAATTAATAATTCGTAGCTTTTACGATGCATTTAGTTTATTTATTTATCAAATTGATTTTGTGTTCCGTAATAGTAGCAATTGAGTTTTTGTAATGAAACTCTTAAGCAAATACTACTTGAGGTTAAAAAAAATGCATTCCATATGAAATCTATGGAATTTGTGTCTTTATTTTCTTTTACGTACTTAGATTTCTGTTCACTGGTGGTTATAAATAAAAATAAATTGTTGTAAAATAAATTTTATTTTTATATATATTTGTTTCAAAATATGCTTCTGTTCAATGAAAACTATTCCATATACAGAAGGCTTATCTCAAAGATATTAATTGTGAGATTTAGTCTAATTAATAGTATTATAGGAAGAAAACTGTCTAAAAATAAAATGCATAGCCTATGCATTTATGGTATACATTGTTTCTAACTCTAACATCACAAAGCTTTCAGAACCATAAAGGTGACAATGCTATTTATAGGGCTCAGTTCCTCCCAAATTTTAAGCGAAAACACCCCTGGAATGTGGTCAAGGGTCCCCCAACTTTCTTATTTTTACACCAAACTCACGAGAGGACTTGATGATTATTTAGAGTACTTCCATGTCGCGCACACGCAATACATTTATAAACATCCATGCCTTCTCTGGAACATCAGCCAGCGTCACTAACCACTGTACCGAATAGGCGCCTACCGCTTAATGCCTAACTATATAAGCATTTAAAGGGTGGGGCAAATAAAAGTAGCCCGGAAAACAGGGTTTTAGGTTCATCCGGGCCATTTTTAATGCACTACCCTGTGTATAATTGCAAGAAATTTTAGTTCACTACAGAAGAGAATGTAAAAACCAAATAAACAAAACGTTTTTCACAGAAATATTACATATCTGCAGACACGAACTCTACTTAACAAAGGCGACATTTATAAAGTGTATATTTGAATTTTTTTATTTTTGTGTGAAAGGGAAAATCTTTCAGCATTAAATAGACTAACAGAGCTGGTAAGTTAAATATTAGTTTAAAACTTTAAAGTGAAACACACATTCAACTTTTGCAGTTCATATTTGCATTTTTTAAATAAAAATATGAATGTAAAATCTTATAATGAGCAATTTTAAACTTAAACTTGAAAGGAATTCAAGGTATTTATATGAAAGGTACATGAACACATACAAATACATTATTTTTTACTAAAATATAAGCATGGATTTAATTTAATACCTAAAAATATACCGTGAATTCCTAACATATCTATTTTAAGTTCGTGATTTACTCGAAAGTGCTTGAAGATAATTATTACCACTCACGCACAAAACATGTTTTACTAATAGCCAAAGTCTTCCTTTGAACATTCTTAGAGGATACTGTTTGTGAATATTGATTAGTTCAATACAGTCTTTGATATTTTTGCTCAAAATTTGCCAGACATAAATTACAGCGAGACATAAATTACGTTTCTAAACTCCTCGGTGATAAAATATTTTACGTCGTAAATATTTATTTTCTCTTTCTTTCATGAAGAAAAATTGCTCAATACTCTAGCAGAAATTAATATTGAAAGTTTTCGTTAATTTTGAAATATGTATATTTGAAAGACTACATGTTCTGAGTTTCAACTGTTTATTGTCATACATGATTAAATACTCGAAAGGGAGCCCCAGGATCATTCTAACAAACTTTAAAAAGAGGTAAGGGACATCAAAAGAATTAAAATTTGCGTTGCAACCCACGGTCGGAAACGTCTTCGTTCGAAGCTAGATGGCATTGTTCACCATAGCATTTAACCCTTTAAGTGAAGCTGGCGTGTATTTACGCCCTGCTTAGCTTGAGCGTTTAGTGCCCCGTACGTGCGTTAGTGCCCCGTCCTTCCGAAGGACGACTTTTTACATTGTACTGTTTAAAACTAGTACTACTAAAACTTACTTTTTACTGTTTAAAACTAGTACTACGCTTTTGGAATACAATAAAACTGCATTGACAACGTTTGAAAAGAATTTACTTATATATTTCGGAGAATAGGTGTGGAAGGAATTTGAAAGGGAATATTTCAAGAACAATGAACTTCATAGATAAGCAGTATGTCTTGCTTTTTCGTTTGCTTTTACTATTCTTCATTTGGTCTCATTTTTGCTTACTGTATGTGCTAATGTGTTTGTGCAAGGGAAAACATTCGCCGTGAATCTTGCTATCAATGCACTGGATGTGAGGGTGTTTATGTGTTCAGCCCCGCTTCTGATTATATTACACAGAAAATCAGTTATAATTTTTTAACTATTACATTGTATCACTAAACATTAAATTTTATATTTTCATTTACTTATTTTGTTCTTTTCTTTTCTTCCTTTATAAAGTAAAAGAAATTAATTTTTAAGTTGAAAAACAAGCGCGTGCCTCTTCTCCCCCCCCCCCCCAATAAACCACACAACAACGCGCGCGTGGAGGAAAAACGGTAGTACTGAGTGATGAATTTTGTAGCTTTCCCTCGGCAGTTAAAGGGTTAAGGAAATCATTTGATCTCTTATTTCCCGCAGAGGAGTATGGAACACTTTATAAATACCGAGCTGGCAGATATGCATTTGATTTATAAATTGGCAGAAGGCGACGAGCAGCAGAAAAATTCTGTTGTGAAAGGTACCTACAGTAAAATGCACTGAACCACCGGATGTTTGCTAAATTTCATACCAATTTGAGTGAATATGAATCATTACAAGTTTATAATTATAGGACAAGCATTGTAACAGGCCACAGTATCCATAGCCACAGTATCCACAATTTGTTACATGCAAGAAATAAATTTTCCTGGTTGCCGTTCGAAGGACTCCGAGAACAATGTTGGGATCCCAGTCATTCGTAACTCTTTCTTCACTATGGCTATTAATTCGTGATGATCCATACTCACTCAAATTGTGATAAAAGTAACAGACGTGTGTCAATTTGGTGCATCTCACTGTTGGTACCTTTCACGATACAATATTTCTATTGTTCGTGACTTTCCTTCTGCTAATCCACCAATCAATGGCATATCACCCAGTTCGGTGTTCGTAAAACATTCTATTCTCCTCTGAGGGTGATAACACCTCAAATGACTGCGGTAGTGTACATTTGTTTCCTTAATTCTTTTGTGAACACCACCACCTGGAGCCGAACGAAGAGGTTTCCGAACATGGGCTGCTATACAGTTCTGAATCCTCATGATGTCACATGCCCCCTTTAATCATCGCCCCAATGTTCCTGGGACACCTTGCAGACAAATTCCTATCCATACAAACTTAATAATTCGAAAAGAAAAAAATAATTTTCAAAATTTGAATTCTGTTAACCAAGAAAAAACAAACAAATACAGGCAGTGCAGTGCGTAACAGACTCTGCTACTCACCTGCAGACGTGAACCTATATATCCAAAAATTGATAGCTTTATTTACCCTGAGTTTTGAGGTTAACATTAATAATAATATCATATCTGAAAAACATTATTATTAATGTCATCCTCAGGGAGGAGAATTGGTGTCATCAATTGTATTTAAGATCAAATGCATTTAAACTAATGTACTAATTAATGGTGTTGTTTCCAATCCCCTTGGATCAGGAAAGCCTACACCAAGTCCTTTTGACCTTCCCGAATAAGAATGTCACAAGCCAGATCCCTGAATATCCTACACTATAGAGATAGGCCAGGACTTTTAGCTGCGTACCAGCGGTGAGCAGGATGGTTTCGCCTAGTCAGATTCATTTTAACCCTGTGGAGGGAATGAATTTCAGAATGGCTCAAGACAAAGGAACTGGGGCAGAGTAAACACAGCCCCTACTAGCCACTCATCAGCATTATCTTTCCCAGGCACACCCACATGCGACGGCAACACACTTGGAGACACACTTGTTTCCTCTGAGCAAGCCTAGCCAATTTGGAAATAATCTCCAGACCAATACTGCCCATAATAGGCTAATTCTTCAAATATTGAATGGAGCTCCTGCTAATTGTCAGGATCCAAATACTGTCGTTATCAGTTTTGAGAGCATGATCGAGAGCACAGCTGAGCGGAATGAGTTCCAATTTAAGACAGAACAGTGGTTAGACTAATAGTTTATAAATGTCTAATTAGACCTGTATTCATCAGAAACTTGAACAATGACACAAAATTATGAAAGTACCCCTGGTATCTTTCAACGGGGGCAAATTTTTTCAAAAGTCAAGGACCTCCCGCCATTGAAGAACAAGATGAAATTGGAGTTGATATCTATGTAAAGAAAATAATTTTTTTTCTACTTAAAGTGTCCGACTATTTACGACAACTTTTTTTCAAAAAAAAAAAATAAAGATATGCGGATATTTTTGTTGTTTTTAGATTTATTTAGGACATTATTATTACAAAAAGAAATTATTGTTACTAAAATTGAAAAAAATTGGTACAAGTTTACAAAAAATAACATAATCGCATTTTATTACAAACACATTATAAAAACATTTTATTACAAAAGTTTATGAAAAAATTTTCAATTTTTTGATTCTGATGTGTAGCTACGTTATTCCTTTTTGAAATGACCTTCATGATAAGGGATATTCTGATTTTTATAAGAACTAGAACACTTTATCTTAGTTATTACATGAAATTGCAAAAACAGTGATTATATTCACATAAGGAACTGTAAATTTTGTAATAAAACATTGATTGATAAATCTGAAGGTTAAAACACTTCTACTTTTGTACAGAGTGAGTGAGTGAATAAATAACGTTTCACTGTTCAGCTACACGAGGGCTTTTGGGGACGGTCCGCGTAATTTCGAACCATGGTCAAGTGACGCGGACGACACCTGAGCTGGCACCCCCCTCTCCTAACTACCACACCACACCAACGGGAGGACGTTTGAGCTCTCGACAGATTTAACGTGCATCGCTCGCCTATACGGCGGGTCTTCAGTGGTACTGGGATCGAACTCATGCAACGGTAGCCACGATCCGATGCCTAGACCACTTGGCTACCGCGGCAACTGTACAGAGTATATACAAAAAAATTTCTTTATTTATTTTCAAAATTTTCTTAGCAATCACTGACTCTACTTGAGTTATTAAAAAAAAAACACATTTCGATTAAAACGCGTTTTAAAGTATGACATCTTGCTTAAAGTAATAGCATCTGTTTTCACTAAAACCCTTGTAGTTTTTTCTTCTGAATGGAAAATAATAAACTTAGTATTTTTATAAAGCTAATACGATGCCGTCTAGAACAAAACTATAAAAAATGCCAATTTTTAGCAAAATTCACAATTTAGGGTTGTCTAATACATTAAATATATATATCTCTCTCTAGCACCTTAATGACTTTATAAATAAATCTTAAAGTTATAAATGTTATGTTAACTTAAAGTTATAAATGAATGAAAAATGAGGCAAGAATTCTAAGAAACTATTCTGAACATTTGAATGTAGTCTCAATACATATGTTTTTTGCAAAAATAATTATTCCTTCTTATATAACTTACCATATTTTATTTACTTCTAACTGCTGAAAAAATGAATTATATTCAATGATAGTTGACTATCACATATATACAGAGTATAGTAAATATTTAACTATAATATTTACGGTTTTGTTTTGGAATGTCCTTGCAGTTATGATATATTCTCTAATATGTAATTATGATAAGAATTGAAAACATTGGTAACACTAATTGCTTGTGTAGTTAAAACAAAGATGAAAAACCAGTAAATTACATTCAGATTACATTCCTACTATAACATGCGGTTTGTAAAGGAAATGACTTTCTCAATGGTGGTTCGAGTTTCATTTTCCT
The DNA here is from genome assembly GCA_019973975.1 of Trichonephila clavata. NCBI lineage: Eukaryota > Metazoa > Arthropoda > Arachnida > Araneae > Nephilidae > Trichonephila > Trichonephila clavata. The sequence continues at coordinate 17,607 of BMAO01024039.1, forward strand.
TTTATTCAGCATCTACAGTTACGATTGACAGATGCTACACTTTCAATAAATGAAAATTACATAAATTTTAAAAACATTTTCATTCTAATCCAGTAAAACTACGAAGACACTCCATTCAAAATGATTTATAATGTAGTTTAGTAATGCATGAATTATATATAATGTGAAAAAGCTTAATCAATTACCACAAATCAGTCCAATTTAAAAATAGAAAAATGTTACTTAGATTAAAAGAAATGTAGTAAAATCTTAATTTAATTAAAATAATCTTACCAAATTCAAAACGTGCTTCAGCTTTCATTATTCTGAAGGCTTAGTATGAGGGTTTTAGAAGAAAAAGATGTTCTTTAAGAAATAAAAATGAAAATTAATGCTATGCTTCATGCTTTACAAATTTTTCGTTTTCTCTCAGTTATATATGTAAGAAAAAACAGAAATAAATGGCACAAATATCTGAATTCTTTTTACTTCTTTGAATAATTTTCTTATCGATTTAAATAATGGATTTCTGAAGTAAACTCTCTGTATTATAATAATTCGAATTTAATTTTTCAAGAAAAATTAAAATAAAATACTGCTTTCGACCACATTCAAATGTAAATGTTGTTTCTTTTTTGATACGGAATAAACAGGTTTATTATAGATATTTTATTTACTTATTTATTCTTTAGTTTGTCCAATTTATGGAAGTTAAGATGTTGGGATTAACAACACAGCAAAAGAAAACAAGAACTAAAATAATTTGTACGTCATTATTACGGAAAGACAATTAATTTTTTTCACAAAAAAAACAACAAAAAAAAAACATTATTTTATTTAGTTTCATGCAGTTTGAACATATGCTAGTTTTTTTCTGGAAGTGTAGATAATTATTTCTAAGACGGAAAAGTAAATAAATGAATAGAATTTCGTTTATGTGTAAGTATTTTCAAAATGTATAAAACTATTTTTCAACGACGATTCCTGCATTTGAAATATTATGTCAGGTACAACATTGGCAATTTGCAGCAATTTAAACGTATAGATACATATTTATGAAAAATAAATAAATAAATAAAAAATAATTCCACAGAAAAATACAAATTAAAAAAAATGCAATCATTTTCTTTTGAAATAAATAAATATATATATATATTTTTATAATCAGAGTAAATAATGAATCTGAAATTCTCTAAATATAAGAGTTTTATTGAACTAACAATTACCACTTCATAGACAATATTTGTTTGCGTCATTTTATTGCAAACGATTTAAAATAATTTAAGGACATTTTCCGTGAAATATGTAAGAATTAATTTAAATCAAACTCTTATGATCAATATTTATTATTTTGAATGAATTTTGTAGAATAGAAGTTATTTATTAATTTGAAGTAATTTTATGAGAATTTTAAGTAAAAAAAATTATACATGATTTTTTTAGAAACATTAAAAACGAGATTGTATTTTATATTCTTGTATTATAAAGAAAAGAAAAAAGAATTTCGTAGGCAGTTATTTGCAAACGATGTAAGTTTATATTTTGTACAACTACTAATTCAGTAATGTATTTTTTTGTACAAATTAATTTTAAAATATGTTATCAAAAATCGAATGCAGATAAATAATTTTTACGTAAGGTATAAGATGCAATTAAAAATATTAAAATAACTCCAAGCAATGGCAAATAAAATCCTTCTTACTAATGGGTTTTCCTCTAATTATAATGTAATTATCTCTGAGTGATAAATTTAAAAGCCTTTTTTCTCACATTTGAAAGTGCTCAATAGAGTTGAAATTTTCTATTCAAGATTGTTTTAAATGAAAATATAAGGGTTTTAATATATTACAAAATTCATTGGTCAAAACTAATTATTTAAGAAATTACAGATGTATCCATATTGGCATTTTTTTGGCGACCGAATTTTGCAACTAGGTGACTTGGGTTCAAAATTTTAAAAGCTTTTTCTCAGATTTAAATTGATCAATTGAACTGAAATATTTTTTCACTACTGTTCTGGATTACAATGCAATATATTAATTACTAACAACACAAATTAATTGGAACTAATTATTTGAAGAATTAAATTTTTTTCATAATTCCAATTGCTTACAACGTAAAACATTCGAATACTGAACTGTGCCCTCGTTAAAGTAAATGATTAAAATTAATTATTGAATACATTTGATTTGAATCAACAATCCATTTCGCTCTTAATATTTAAGGTATAAAAATTACGTAATGTTAAGTGTGAAGTTTAGAAGAAAAATAACGGATGCTTGAAAGACTCGTTGTCTGCCAATGTTACGCTTATTTAGAATGCAATCAGAATAAATTGAAAATAAAAAAAAAAAGAAATTTCACTCAGATTATTCAGAATTTTTTTTGTTTTTGCCGAAACAAAAACATCTCAACGAAAATAAAAGGAAATTTAATTCTTTAGATCCATTCGATACAGCTTAGAAAGTAAAATGGACCAATTCAATCTTCTTCCTTATTTCCCCTACAAGCAAATAACAATCTTATTTATCTCGACAATTTCTACCATAAAAATACTTTGTTGGAGAGTGAAATAAAAAAAAATATGTTTCTATATTTATTCCTCCCTACGAGGTAAAATTTATGTGTAAATAATAAAAGTAAAGATCTATGAATCCTTACACATCCGAGTTGAAACATCTTGAAATATCTAACGTATGTGCTTCTGTATTTGACATGAACTATTGAAGATTCATCACTGTGAAAATAGTATATAGATGACTACCTGTTGAGGTATTTCATGTAAAAGTTAAAGTTGATCTTTGTTGAGCAGAATATCTATTCAAATGCCTCAACAAATAATGTCCAAAGAGATTTGAAATGCAAGTAATTATGATATCATAAAGAAAGGTGAGTTAGAATGAAGTAAATATTAGGTATAAGGGAATTCTGTCATTTTTGAACGCGTACACTTTTACGCATTGTCGATTCTTAGCAAGAATTCGGATTTGACTGAAACCGGTTTAAACAGTTAGATTACTATTAGTATCCTAGATTAGTATACTATTTATGATTTATACACATTTTTTAGCATTTTAATTATTTTTATTAAGGGGGTCTCGGGGTTTTAATTTTGTCTCAAGGGTGAAAATGCAAACAGTTTTCAAGCAGGTATACTTCTTTTAAATTTAAATTAAATAATTCGAATCTTTTACATGTTATTTACAAAAGGATTATGGTTTCAAAAAATTACAAAATGTTTGAAATATAATCATAATTTTAAAAGTTACAATCATATGCAAATAAGAAATAGATTTTGTAATAAATATTAAGTAGTTTTTGCGTTGCGCACGCTATTTTCTAAAATAGTAGCCTTTGATGCATAATACTTTATAGAATTATAAAATGTGTCATACTCTTTAAGCCCTAGTAAATTAAAAAGAATACATCTTTTGTATTTCAAAATATTTGAAAAATATTCAAATTTTTTTAAAAAAAATTTAAAAATATAATGTTTTTACTTTTTAAAAAATATAATTTATTATTCTATTTATTTAAATTTACTACGGTGTATTAAAGATATATTTAAACTTTATAAATCATCTTATTGCTAGTAATTAAAGCTAATACTTTTGAAAATAGCATGCGCACAGTAAAACTTAATTAATATTTCTTATAAAAAATTTGTTTTCATATGCTTAAAATTTTTTAAATTATGATTATTTTTAAACATTTTACACTTTTCTGAAGCCTTATTCCTTTATAAATAATGTGTAAAAGATTCGAATTATTTAATTTAAATTTAAAAGAGTTGTGACGTCGTCACAATGGAGAAAGCGCCTCTATTCATAAGCATTTCCACAGCCGGGGAACACGTGTCTTTGGTGGTATTGTGTTGTATCAGACAGCTGGACCGTCGGCGACGGTGTGTCTGGTGGACACTATGGGCCATTCATCGCTGCATATTTTATATTCATGGGCAGTGATTGTACGCCTTGAATGCTGGTGCCTCTGCAGGCGGCGGCGAGGTGTTTGAAATGCCAGATGTCAGCCGGGCCCTTGTCGCCGGGAACCTTTGAGAGGGACTGGACTTTTGTCATCTCTGCGCGAATGGATGACGTGCAAGACCGTTGGTGCCGGGTGCAAAACCCTGAGGTCGGCCAATGGGGATTGATGAGGGCGTGGAGTGAACCCGCCCCTAGAGTTTAAAAGAGTGGACTTCGGAAAGAGAGGAAGTCTCCTGATAGACTCCTGAGAGACTCGTGATAGACTCCTACGAGAGATTCCCGTAATTGAACCCTGCGGACGAAGGAAGAGACTCCGGACAGACTCCGACGATAGATTCCGAGAGAGAAGCCTACTGACGAAGGAAGGAGCAAAGAGACTCCGGAAAGACGGCTGATAGAATGCAACGAAATATTCTTTAATAATTAGCTTAGCGTACACCTTCAATTTATTTCCACGACGTCACAGAGTTATATGTATTTGAATATTGTTTATATTTTCAGCCCTCCAGAAAAAGTTAACACCCCTGAGACCCCTTAAATTTGTAAAACTGTCAACAAGAAAAAGTACATTTAAGACATTATATGTTTGAATCCCAAAAAGGGAATAATTCGATGGAGGTGAAAAGAAACGTGTGTAACATGTGTGAAGAGGAAGCAATAACAGCTCGAACCTGCCAAAGATGGCTTGTGAAATTTTGCTTAAGTCATTTTTCTTTGAAAGATGAATCCAGATCAGGAAGGCCGTCAGATGTCAGGGACAAAGTGCTACGCAAAATGATCAGGACAAATCCATGTCCTTCCATAGAAAGGAGTTTCAAACTAGGCATTCATGAGACTACTGCTTAGGATTACATTAACCCTTTCGCGACGAAGGACGCAAACGCTGTGCGTACCGCCAGGGCTGGAGGTTTCTATCGCGTCACACACAGGCCGGAGGGTTTTGCGTAGTTCAGCCTAAATCCATAAAAATATCGAAATATAAACGCGTTGTTCATTATTGTTCTGTATAATATGTATTTGAAATTCATATTCTTTTTTTTCGTATAAATATACTTTATTTACTTCAGCCACTTTCTGTTTAAGTACAAGATTTTAAACATTTTATTGTAAGCATTTGTAAAAAGTCGACTTTGTAAAAAAAGTAAGAAACAAAAGACAAATTTTGTCTAACAGATCTAATTATCCATAAAAAACTAGACTGCGAACCCAAATCAAAGGCTTTAGCGAAGATAAATCTCTCATCTTCACTATAAACAAAAAAACCCACATTTTCATTTCAAGAGCAGTCGTAAAGCACTTAATTTGGAAACATTCCTCTTTTTTTCCCCTTATAATAATTAAAACAAAAACCACGTGTATGTGGGTAATATTTCTCTCATTTCGAGTAGAAGGTCAGATCTCCATGCATCTTAAATGTTATGGACATAGAATGCCAACTATTGCCAAAAAATTGAGTTTAAAAAAATGTTCCAGGTGCTTGGCTCACCCGTGAGTCATTCGGCCTATGAGGGATAAACACGCTGGGTCGCCGGTGGGACGCTCGTCCCGAATGGGTTAAAAGATTTTGTTTCGTATCCAAACTCTCTGTTTGGGCGCCACACGAATGAGGCAAAAAAAAAAATTAATGGACAGAATTTCAACATGTTCTTTAAATCTTGTTCGTCGAAAGAAGAAACAAATTTTGGATATCAAGGTGACTGGAGAGGAAAGGCGGATAGTGTGCAAACACATGGTTAGAAATGAAACATATGTTTACAAAGTGGAGATACTACCATTCACATCCAAAACTGGCGTGCTCCAGAAGAAGGTTATGTTGTGTTGTTGGTGAGATACCAAGAGTATAGTGCACTATGAATTGTTGAACGAAAATGAAATGGCCATTACTGTTCGCAACTTGAAGTTATAATTAAAGAAATTCAACATTAAGTCCATCTTTGGCCAACAGAAAGAGTATGGTTCTTCATCACGACAACGCTGAACTACATGTGGCAAGAAACACCACATAAAAAATTGCAGAGTTGGGTTGGGAAACTTATATCCACCAGCATATTCTCCTGATGTTGCCCTATATGACTAGCATATGTTCAGATCAGTGCAAAACTTTCTTGATGGAGATAAATATATAAATTAAGAGCGGCTATTCAAATTGCAGTGGAAGAATACTTTGTCTCCAAAACAGAGAACTTCTTTTCAAGGAGGTTAGATATTCTGTCAGAACGCTGGCAGACTGTTTTAACTAACAAAGGATATTATATTTTGGAGAAATTTAAAAGGAAAATTGAGAAAAGTTTTTATTTCTTTATAAAAAAGCCACGGAACGACCAATACGTTGATAAAATTGCACATAGGATGGGATCGTAATTTAAGTGTTTTAGGAGATTTATATGAAGTTGTATCTATGCTATAACATGTATAAAATAAAATAGGATTCTAAGACCAAAATGTTGCCTTAAAAAAAGATTTATGGCGTATTCTGCGCACAGAAGAATCAAATGCATTATACTTGTAAGTTCACTTGAATTTCAGGAGGGTATCACACACATTTCTATTGTAATAACCTCAATAAATATATAATTGTTGTTTGTTAGAAATGTGGGACATATATACAAAACAAGTTTTTCCCCATGTAATGTGAAATAGAATTAATAAGGAGGGCGATCCTAAGAAAACAAGTTCGCGACAGCACTGTTTTATCGATAAATGATTTAATCGATTATGGAATAAAGAGATCAAAGAATATAACCACCGGCACAATAAGCAACAATTTAACAAAATTTATTTTTAAAATAGAGATATCCTTAAAATAACTTTATGCTCACTACGGAATCTTTAACTAAGGAAACATTAAACCACGGAATAAATTTATTGATTGCTGCAAAGAAAAAGTCTATTTGCATTGGGAGGGGGGATTTTACTATAAATCTATATTCCTATCTCCTCTAGCTTTTTTGTACTCTCAAACATGTTTCTTGAAATGATAATTTTTAGTTACATTTATTCCAATTTTAAAACATATTTCCATCGTTTTATACTAGTATTTACATAGTTTTATTGGTTACAAATAATCAGCCGGTTTAAATACTAGCGAAAATATATTTTAATGCATTGTATATAAGGTTTAATGCAAAAATAATTGAACTTTAGAACTACGGACTAAAGGCCTATGGTATCAATATTTATAACATTAAATATATATATATATATATATAAATATTTGAAAAAAAGTTTTAATTAATGTGATTGAAATTATATAGCATTTATGAAAATTATATAGAATGTAACTTATAATGTAATATACGAAATAAATGAAATATTTTGTTATTATGAATAACTGAAATAAAATCTCGCAAATGAAAAAAAATATACAGAATTAGTTTATATTAAGTGAGGAAAAGCTCATTTATAAATGTTACTTTTAAGAATCAAATTTAAGATACAAATTTTCTAGAGATTCGAATTATTATTATTATTTAATTTTTCCAACGATACCATTTTTAAAAATCATATTTGTACTATTGACAGTTTCCTATGGTGAAAGAAATAAACGCAGAATAATTGGTTCTTTATACCCGAATAAACGAGGAAATTAATAAATATAGTAAATTCTCATCTGAGTTAAATCACGATATTAATAAATAAAAAAAATGCATGAGTTATTTTCTTTTAGATTTAATTTACTTTTTAAGATGAAACATTTTAAATGTTTTTTGTTGCATAATATTAAATAAAACTACACACAAAATTAAGAATTATTTAGAAAGAAACAAAAGTCCCTGAAGCCAGAACGAAACCCATTGCTATGGCAAATATATAAGTTTATTATATCCACTACCTCTTCGCTGAATATTTACTAATGATATACGAATGCATACTTTTCTATATGCATGTATATCTAAATATTTGATACCTAAATTCTAGCAATAAGCGCTTGATTATATTAAAACACATTTTTATCTTTTTCAATTGAATAACAATTTCTAAAATTGGCACACAATTAACTTCCTCCCCTAAAAATGGATTTCCGCAAAATCCATTTTGTAGCGGATCTATTCTCTTTGAATGGGAAACAAATTTCAAGATTGTACATCAAATAGTTTAAAAACAGAAATTGATATCTATAACGCTCTTTCCCTCCAAAGCGCCCCTTAAGTTTCATTTTTCCCAAACCATTTTTGTAGTGGATCACTACCCCGTAAAAGGAACGTGCCTATTAATTTTTAAACGTTTACATATCATAGTTCAGAAACGGGAATATTCAAGTATAACACTTTCAAGGCCCCGCAACAATCCTTGAGAGCCGATTTTTACAAAACGCATTTTGTAGAAGATATCTACTCCAGAAAGGAATCTACATACCAAATTTCAAGTCTGTAAGTCTAATAGTTTGAAAACGGAAATAATTATCACGCACCTGATATCACTTCAATGCTCTTAAGGATCGATTTTCGCAAAACCGTGTAGCGATGGTTCCTATATAAGCCAGTAACAGCCTCTGGACTGAAGTGATCATTTTGGTCCAGTGCTATGTTACGTGCTTACGGAACCAAAGGTACCGAATTCTATCCTCCTCATTGGTGATCTCGACGCTGAACGAAGAAAAAAATGCCACTTTCCCGCCGGTCGTGGCGTTCATCTACCCACCACAGAGGCAACCAAAAGCTTGACGCAATAATTACTCACACGCTCGCCATAACAAACTATATCGTGATTTCGCCTATCCACCGACTCAATGATGGGGAGTGTGTAGCGGTGTTTCCTTGTATAAGCCAGTAAACAGTCTTTGGACTGAAGTGATCCTTTT
>BMAO01024040.1:0-20551 GCA_019973975.1 Trichonephila clavata
AACTCGGCCAGCAGTCCCTGGACGTTTCCCTTCGGAAAAAAATAAACACCGGGTTTCCCATTCAAATTCTGTTTCAAGTCGTGAGTAATGTGGATTAAAAATAAAAACCTGTAATTTCAAATTGTTGCTCGTATGTTTTTCATAAGATTTGATTTTTAATTTAACTTGGGAAAATCACTTTATGTGATGGGAAGGTGTGGTCGAGATAAGCATTTAATTAGGCGTCAAAAAGTGGAGTAAATGTCGTTTCAAATTTTAACAGCTGCGAAAAAAAATTCAAAGAAAAAATAATTGTTACTGATTTCTATCAAAAGTCTACTTTCTCTTGAATCATGCTGACAGAAATGAGTCATGCTTTCAATTTGTCATTTATGGGGTTTATTTTTTTTTTTATAATCTCGTTCAATGAAAATATAATATGTAAAATATCTGGCTATATCAGATCTAAAAAATATAATAATAAATCTCAATATCGTTTGACATTCTGCTCTAGCAAATTGTATTATTTTTCTTTCTTAATTATGTTAATGTTAGAAATAGAATTTTTAAGTAAATTTTTTAAAATTACTAACTAAAGAAAAATTACTTAGAAAAGGTAAATAATCTTTTTATTACAAGTATTAATTTGTGAAAAAAGGCTACCCTAGCTAAATATTGTTTGAAATTGCTTGAGATGGCAATTCTTTTTAAATTTGAATTGTTTACAGTGTGACAACATTCTTGACTTGAAAATTTTGAAAATAAATATAATCAAACTCGATGTCAATATATTGCTTATAAGGATTTTCAAAATTAGATTAATAATTTATGAATGGAAAACTAGATCATTTTAATTATTTTTCTTTTCGAAATAATTCAATTTTTTGAAAATTAAATAATTGTTACAAAATAATGTCAGCCTAATATCTTGATGCAAACGATATTTTTTTTAGCGAAATAATTTTTGTAACATCAAAACAATTCTTTGGACTGAATGAGATAACACTTTCCGGATAAATTATTTTTTTATAATAAAAAAACTAATATTTTGAAAAAAAATATTTTTAATTAAAAATTATCGATGGAAATTAGGAAATAAGCTCTGAAACTAACAAAATATAAATATTTATATCAGAATTCTCTCGCGTACACAAATACTTAAACTGAATTCGACGAACCGTTTCTGCGTTGCTTCGCTCATCATACGATATGCTCTGCAAGTCACATATTTCTAAAAGTTAATTTTACAAATATGGCAACGGATTGTAATCTGTGGCGGAAAGGAATGAAAAGTGGCCATTTTAAGTGAAGCATTTTGAATACGTGCAGTGAATGAAATGGATAGTGTTTTTAATTAGAAAATTGCCATAAGAATCACATAAACATATCATCTATAAGGAAATCTTTATTTGCATACATCACGCTTGAAGACGAATACCGGTAGCGCATTAAATTAATAGAATTATAACGGTTTTATTTGGATAATTCATAAGGTAATGCTGGGTTCATTTCTGTGGGCTTGGCCGAAACGTTATATTTATTATTAATTTTTACCGTGTAGAATGCAGATTGTATATTTTAACATTTCATTGTTATTTCTTGAAGAAAAAATATATTGAAGTAGTTTTTATATTAAGAAAATAGAATGTATGATATGAAATAAAAAACTAATGTATGGCAAAAAAAAAAAAAAAAAAAAAATTACAAAATATATTACTTTGTGGTTATGATACAAAATAATTTGTTTAATGTAATAACTTACTGAATTTGGTTATTCTTTTCTGTGTTGAACATTTTGTTCGCTGAAAATGTTTTGGAACTGCGAAATAAGAATAATAAATAAAATTAAATATCATTTACGGATATTCATTACACTACATCAAGTATGTAAAACAAGCAAAATATTATTTGAAATTATTAGGTTACTAAACTTTTCTTAATTTATTCAATTAAGAATAATTCGAAACACATACAGGAATTCGAAATTCTCTATTTTGGTTTTCTATCGCACGTAAAAGATTAAATGAACAACTATTATAATTTTTTTAAGTAATCGTTCGAAAATAACCTAATTTAAGTAAAAAATACCTTTAAAAATAATTAAAATTTTAGTATTTTCTCAAAAAGCATTGTTAAGAAGATTATATAAGTATTAAAAATCGAAATTGATGTATAGTTAGTTTCCTTTAATCAAATTCTATTATCAGTTTATGGAACAAATTAAAGTGCATTAAGTTTTATCGTCTGTTTGAACTTAAATGAGAATTTTTAATTCTCTTCTAAATAATGCGATGAAATGAAACTCACTTTAAAAAAAATAACATTGTTTATAGGTAACAATTGTTTCTAAATTATTCTGTGTATATTAATTAGCACTAGTATTTCATATCTCTGTAATAAGCTGATTTAAACATTAAATCTCGAATTCACTTAATTTTTTTGATATTTTCTAGACTTCTAGCATTTTCTCCTCAATTGACATATGTTTCTCATAAAAAATCCATTTCATCACAGATCATTGATTCGTAATTATGGCGCATCATCCCTTAATTAATTTAACATGACTTTGATTATACCCCGATTTTTAATTGTCTTGACTTTAAACACTGCAAAAGGAACATTACCCTCGTTTATTTCTGAGGTAGAAACCGAAAACATGTTTTATGATGTAATTTTGAACTGCGTCCTCATTTTGACAACCTCATTACTTTGACGTTTTAAAACGCTTTAAGGTACATAATAAGGAAATAAGTATATCGGATTTCCCGCAATTTTTTTACTTTTTTTCCAACACTTATGCATGAACGGTGATGCGTTAATTAGTACTCGGTTTCAATGTGAGAAAAAAAATGCAATGGGTTAAAGAATACGATATATTTTGTTCTAATTTCTCACAACATTGATTATAATCGATTGAATTATAAAATGGCAATTGTATTCTCAAACGATAAATTAATGGGTTTTTTTAACAAAGGAATTGAGTACCAAAAAAAACAGGCTTAATAATTCAGAGCTTATGTTAAAAAATCTATTTTTAAAAATCTTTTATTTTATGTTAAAAAATCTTCTATTTATTTATGAAAATCTTTGTTTTAAGTTTAAAAAATCTTTTATTTTCTTAAGGAATAAGATACATTTTGTTCTAATTTCTCATAATATTGATTAAAATCGATTGAATTATAAGATGGCAATTGTATTCAGATAATAAATTATTGATTGAACGAAATTGTGTACTAAAAAAAAGGCTTAAAAATTCAAAATTCGTTAAAAAATATTCTATTTATTTTTGAATATCTTTTTTTATGGTAAGAAATTTTATATTTTGTTAAAGAAGAATACATTTTGCTCTAATTTTTCATAGTATTGATTGTAATCGATTGAATTATAAAATGGAAAATTGTTTTCATATGATTAATTTTTTTTTCAACGAGTTAAATTGCCTACCTGAAAAGTAGGGTTATAATTCACAATTTAAAAATCTTTTATTTATTTTTGCTTTTATGTTCTAAGAATTGTTTTATTCTAAATTAATGGCAGTGAAAGATACATTGTTTTATATTATAGGTGATATTATTATTTCGTGTGTGTGTTCACAAGTTTTATTACATTCAAATCGGGTTTAGAGGTATAATAGAGTAAGAAAAAAAAATTTGTAAGTGACTGACTACGGTTGAAAGAGGGCTTTTATAAAAGAGTATAAATGGATAATTTTTTTGATGTTTGCTATCAGTTGAATTAAAGAGAATGTACGTATAAAATTGTTTTACGAGTATTATTACAAGAAAAAATTATTTAGATGTAATATTTTGGCATGAAATGAAGATTGACATTTTCCAAACATTCTCCCTTTATGACAAATGCTTCGATAATAATATTTTGCCAATATATACTAGGACTTTTAGCTAAATGTATAGCGTAGAAGGGGATTTATTCATATTTTATTGCATCAGAGTAAAGAAATTGTAACAAAAAACACCCTTATTATTTCAATTGAACATAACTCTGAAAATAATATCAATCTGTCAAAAATTTTAGCTCAACTCCGGTATAGGTCTAAAAATATATACTAAGTAAAATATTATTGAAGCATTTTTCAAAAAAGGAGAATGTTTTAAAGATGTCATTATTTTTTTTCCCTTCATTTTTTGCTAAAAAAATTCTATTTAAATAAAATTTCTTTTTTGTCATAATATTCTTAAAACAATGTATATGTATATACTAATTCAAAACACACTAAATAACAAAAAAATTATTCATTTATATAAAAATTCGTTTCCAAAAATTGTCAGCCATCTTAAGCAGCATCGATATTTTTATTTACTATATTACCTTATTAATGTGAAGAATTTTGAATTTTTTTTAATGAAAAATACGAATGTATTAAACTTTACTTTTAAAAGATGTCATACAAAAAAACCAAACTTAAAAATCAAATTCCGCATAATTTCGTTCAAATCTTGGATAATAATTTATTTAAATTATCATCCAAGAGTTCATATGATCCAGATTTTCCAATATTTACAAACAAAAAAAAGAGATTTCTGAAGAGTTTTACTTGAAATGGGAATATTTGCTGATATCAATAAGTAAAATTCTAAGCCTCTTTTAGAAAAAAATTTTTGTTCATGCTATTGTTCTAGAGATACTTTGCAATTACCAAAGCGTATATTACTGCGAAGTATTTCTGAGCAACATTAATTACTGAAATGCTTTTAAAAATTGCCCATTAAAATATTATTGTCGAATTCACAAGCGTTAATTGATTGTAAATTCTATTTTATTGAGTGTTAAAAAATTATTGTCAAAAAAAATTTCCCCTTTATTCTTAACTATCCATAAAAACAACCGATTCTTGGACCACCATCATTCCACAAAAAAAGTTTATCCCCTTCTTCATGTTCTTTTTGTCGATTGCGAATAAAAAGTATACGATTGAACGATTCTTTTTGTAACAGAAAGAAAAATCGAACGTATAACGTAGCAAAAAAGAAATATTCTTAAACCTACACACGTTCGAAGCGCACAACTTATTGTTTGCCAACTATCTCGAAATCTTTTTACGTGAAAGTTTAAGAAAACAGTTGCAGCAACTAACGATATACTTTTACGCAAGACTGAAATTAATAACTCTTCTCTGATTGGATAATATACTATGTACCCCCGTCTTGCTTCGACAGATGAACGATAACTGAAAAACCATAAAGAGAAGCGCTAAGCCTATTTCATCATTCCCGAACACCTAATCGCATTGTTTTTTTTTACTTCAAATTAACGGTATGTTGTTTTTTTTCTTTCAAAGAAGAAAAAGTTTTCGTAACCTTGAAAAGGTCGTAGTTCTTCGATGGGCCACCAATTAATTAAACGGTAGGCTGTTTTAAATGGACGTTAATTATACGATCATGTTTTTTACGAGAATCTTTACAGGTGAAAATGACGGTTATTGAAGGATATAACTTAATAGAGGTTAGAAAAGGGTAATTTCTGAGTAATAAGGTAACTAGTTGGAAAATTAATTCTTAGATATGTAAAAAGAATTGCAAAAATTATTTTTGAAGTATGTCGAGGGAAATATGACAGATTAATTCATTATATGCACTCCTTTTTTTAAATATATAGTTTTATTTTTAAAAATTTCTGCATGTGCTTTTTGATTAAAAAGTGTTTTGGATATAAAAATTATATCGTGGCGTATTTTTAGCTGTAAAACGGAAAATTATTTCTATTCACAAAATGCTAATTTTAAATTGAATATTTGATCACAAAGAGTACTTTATTCTTATTTCAAATTATTTTTTATTGAAAATTCTTTTCTTTGAAACGCTACTTATAACAAGCTTTTTTGAAGCGTTTATTTATAAGAATATTTATTAATTAAAAAGAGAACCAATAAAGACAATTCATTACATTTTTTGCTCATCAAAGACAATTATAACATATGCAAACTGCGGTTCAAAACATATAAAAGCTGTTTTTTAAAGAAAAAAGAAAAGGAATTCTTTATTAAACAGAACATTTATTTTTGGAACAAATCAACTGCAAATTTTTGAGGTAATAATAACTGTAAGATAGTTTTACAAATTAAATAAAAAAAAGTAAATAAGCCAAACTAGAAAGAATTATTTTTCTTCGAAGGCCAAATATTTAACTTTTTAGTAATCAGATTATATTTGTTTGAATTATTCATATCTTATATATTTGTATTCATTGCTAATTTCATTTTGATTTTACTCTTCAGTTTACTTATTCTTTTTCAAACAAAAAATTTAAAGATGTCAACTGTACTGTAGAAATGGCGCTTATGTCTTGCTGTTCTATTAAAAAAAGCCTTAGAATAGAAGAATTATTCTGAATAATTTGTATGGGATTTCATTCAAACAATGCACGGGTATTTTTTTATCTTTTTAAATTCTAATAAATATACAACTAATTTTTAATGAGTATTTCTTACAAGCAGCAAGAAATTCTCAAATTAAAAATAAAAGGAAATATAATATTTAATATTTTCAATCAGGAATATATGCGGCTGTAAAATATTATAATATGACAAAATATTATTATTTTATAGAAACACAGCAGTATCTTTCTTCCTTAATTTTCACTGCCGGAAAAAAATTACTTGCCAAAAACATAGGGCTTGCGCGAGAACAATTTAAATTCTATTATTCGAATTAATGTCTGTATATTTTCAATCTTAAAGAAATTTTTAAGCTCGAATGCGATAGGAGAATATAATTATAATAGATAACATTAATTTTTCTTAGAAGCTAGAAATTTTTTTAAAAAATGCACATACTTCTTATTTGTGTAAAAAATATTTTAAGGAATAATTTTATGAATGTAATAACTATTTCAATAATTAAGAAAGTTTCAATAAATTTAACTGTGGTAGTTCTTGTTTGAAATATTTAAAAACTAAACTCGCATTTTTATAAAAAAATATTTGAAATATGATACTATTTTTAAATTTAATTAAAAGAGATTTTTTTCTGTCATACTTAAAAAATAGATCAATAACTAATCTCATTACATTACATTAATCTATTACATTAATTTCAATAGCATAAATTTAGAATTTTAAATTTGAAAACAAATCTTTTTCCTTTTATGTTTTCTAGTTGATTTCAAAAAATAACTTGATATTTTAAAAATAACAATCAATATTTCACAAACGATTATTCCTTCTAAAAGAATAAATATTCTGACATTGAATTAGGAAAAATTCTAATATATTTTGAGAAATATTCAAGAATAAATTATCTGCAGTTTATTTCTTCTTGATATTAAATAGCCTTAACAGGCGCGAAAAAACATTCCAGAAACTGTCCTATTTCTCAAATGAAAATGAACACTATTTTTTTAAGAAAAATATTTCTATCGGAATACGCATTCTTTTAACTCAAACAATCCCAGTCGAGTGTTGTTGGTTTTGTTCCCGCTCACGTTTATAGTTAATAGCCTTAGGTTCTCTTTTCTTTCGCGTTGCCATACGACCTTCTTAAATCTCGCTCGTCCGGTTGTATAGTATTTCTTTTTTGGAAGCCAACCGAAACAAATTTAGGTCAAACGAAGTGAAATGCGATTTTCGCGCGTTTCTAGGCCAAATGATGGCCGACTGTCTATAAATGCCGGAGAAAGAGTATTTGTGATTTTACACATAAACGAATATTTAGACACAGGATATGTTTCCTTGTTTCACGCACAGTCAATTTTCTGCTATGGCACGAGCGTTCACTATGCCGTGTAAATATTTATCACTTTATGTGAGGATTTGCTGTTGTTGATCTATCGATATTGTATCGATTTTTTTTATTTTTGTTTTTCATATTGATCCATTCTGAGTGAAATGAGGTGAAGAAATGTTTATCGTTCGATGTTTCGCAAAACCATATAACATTTAAGTAAAAAAAGGAAACATTTCCTGTTAAGTTTTTAAAGTTTCATTTTAGTTATTAATTGTACTTTTTTTCAGAATTCGGGAATTCATTTAGAAATATTAATTATTTCCAAAAAGATGAAAAGAGAGTTTTTATAATAATTATATTTGTTTTCTGGGAGCAGACGATCATTATTTCTTTTGGAAAAAATAGCTTCATTGAATGTTTTTGTATATTTTATCGTTATTAATTTTGCGCGAAACTTGATGTTTATTAATTTTCATGGAATATATTTAAAGTAACATTTAAAAAGAGTAACTCTCAACATTTAAAATTTTGAATTTTATTTTATGATAAATTATACGAGGAAGGAATCATCGTATGAAAACATAAAACTGAAATTTTACAGAAATTATCCATAGATGGAAGCAATTTAAAAAATATTTTTTTTAATACTTGTAAATATTAAGAATAGTAAAACATATGAAAACAAGGGAAAAATTTCAATCTATCTTTTCAATGATTTTTTTTTATGTAAAATATGCTCTGAATTTCTGACACTTATTTCATATTACATACACTATATGTAAATAAATAATGGGAATAATTTTAGGGCCATCAGAGATTCCAATAATGAAATGAATGTCGATGAATATTAATTTTAACGAAATCAAAGTATTTTACTTTACATTTATCGAATACAATAACTAAGAAATAATATTTTTTATTTGCTTTGTAATTTTTGTTAACTGCGTTCTGTACTTTCTTAAAGTAAATGTATAATTCAAAAATAATATTTATATTATATTTCAATACAATTTATGTTATATTTTTCAAGGCATGTTATGTAATCTTTTAAATTGTTTTAATCAAACTCCAAGATGTTTCATTTTAATCATCATCGTTCGAATTGAATATTACGGTTACAAATGCAAACAAACTGTTTTCTTCACGAGATGTTAGATCGAGGAAATTAAATAGTTTAGCTGAAATATATCCAAAGGAGGAAGCTTTATTTACATATTTTTTTATATTATTTTCTAGATGAACTTTTTTTAATTTTATTAAACGTTTTGTGTTTGGTTAAGTTCTTTCCTTTTAAGTATAGTGATTGATTGAGCTTATTTTTTATTACTTTTTTTGCTTCGCTCAGTTTGTCCTAGGAATTATTTCATATTTCCAATCCTCTTTATATTTTACTGTGCTCTTTAATCCGATTTATAAACAAGAAGAAACGGCACTGCTACTACTTGTCAATATTTGATGTGATTTTTGTATTGCATTTATAACAGTACATTACCCGTTTTACACTTTTCAATTTCGCTGCATATTTCACTCGATATTTTACAATAAAAACATTGATTATTTTAAACATAAGTGTTGTGTTTCCATAAATAATTTAATAAATATTTATATTGTTGTGAATTTGACTTGACGCATGCGCGTTTAGATATTTTTCAGTCTATTTACTGTATCCTTGTACATTATTTCAGATAAGCATTATTTTTGAAAAATCCTATTGATTTCAATATTTTGCGTTCTTAAATTTAAAGTATTATATTCCGGTTAAAGGTTTTTAATTCATTTTTCTTTCTAATTCTTTCTTGAAATAATAAAAGAATAAAATTCTAAAAATGTGAATAACATTTATTCTCTTAAGAACAAATTCTTTATTATTTGTATTTAAATGTTTGAACGCTTAAATAATTTTAATTTAAACCATATAATCTTTTTAAATAGTACATTTTATTACAATCCCAAATTACTTGTAATAAACTGAATAAATGGATCAAAGCATTAAAACAAATATTGATAAATTACAAATATTATTTATTAAAAAATAATATAGCCCTATTAGACAAAAAAACCTGTTATTAATGAATAAATAAATAGCAATCGATCATTTTCTCATCATTTCAGTTCTTTTTTCCTTCTACTATTCTGAAAAAACATGAAAATAAAAATTTAAGCAGTACTATTTTCTTACATCCGTGAGACAAAAATCAAAGGAACTAAGTTTGTTGAACTATATATCAAAGATCTAAAATTATAAAAATTCTAAAAACATTTTGTTGTAATCCTATATAATATTTCTTTACTGAAGAACACATCTTGCATCGAAATAAATCTATCCCAAACGATTTTTATCATTCATACACACACAAAACTATGATGCCACATCTTTCAAATTATTTCTATATTATCAATGCAGAGAAATGAGTTCAGTTGATTGAACCGTCTTCAATACAAAACTCTTTATGAAACCCAAGAACCCTTTCACCCCTAAACGTAAGATGACACCCCACAGAGATCTTGTCTGCAAAATCCTATATCGAATGCTATACGATAAGTTAAAAATGAGGCAATTATTACAGCAGATCGTTCCCTTGTTGAAGGTGCGTTCTGCTTTAAACATGGGTGTGTGATTTATTATGTGTTCTAGTAGCGAACGAGGTTTTTTTCCTTTTGCTTTTTATTTTTCGCTAGGGTGAGTGAATCTAATAGAACATTTTGCTATTAAATTCTTCCAAAGGTCGTGAACGCCGCCGTCATTTGCATCGTAAGCCCACTCCGCTTCTTTGATGCAGAGATTGAGAGTTAACCTTGACGGGTTGTCAATGTTATTAATGAGTTCTAGGGACGGTAGGGCTTATTTTAAAGTAGGGAATCTCTCATTATGTATCATAATTTAGCTTTCTTAGAAGATGTATGGGAAAGAATTATTCTATTAGAGCTTCTATAAGTGAAGCGGACCAGTTTATTTCATTAACTGGTTGGACGGAAAAGGATTGAAATGTAATAAATATACCATTTATAATTCTTATAATTAAGTTTGAAACAATAGATAGATTTTATTAAATATAATATTATTTCTATAATTGATAATATTTTTAAGTAAATAATAAAATTTTATGGTACTTTTCCGTTTTGCAGGTACAAGCGATTTAGTAGCCAAATCTGATACAACCGACGCTAAGCGGAATATTTCCGCTGGCAATCTTTGACCACCTCATTTTTAAAACAGGTCGCGGTCTTTTTCATAATACATCAGAAATAGATGAAAAACCAATGAGAACTAACATTTAAAACATTTTTTATGTGTTTATTGTGGGTTGTTAAAGCCTGCTTGGCGAGATTTGCGCCGGAGAAACTGGAAAAGTACCTATTTTATTTCTATTTTTCTTTTTAAACTATTCATTCTTTAAAAAAAAACATAAACTCATATTATTTTGTTAACTAGTTAATTAAAATATAAGGGGAGAAACATTTTAACGAATTGAACATAATTGAGATAAATGGTACTTATGTATTATACCGTCGACCATTTCGTCAAACGAAAAGACATCGCCTGTTCAAAAAATGTCGCCAAATGCTGTCATCGTGATTATTATTGTGTTAAAACGTGCGCGGGGACAGCTTCCTTTATTGGTTATATATCGCAACATATTAGTGACATTTTTTATTCCACAAAGTTAATGGATGGTATAATACGTTAAGTACCAGATTTATATCATGCTAAATCAGAAAATCTAAATATAATCTTCAAAAATGCAGATCTTTTAAAAACAAATTTGAAATTATGCAATATGTATACTCGTTGCAATGTTTTGTATAAATTTATTTAAAAATTGCATTAGAATAAAGTATAACACTAGTTTACTAGTATTTACGCAACACGAACAATAAAGAGAAAAAGGGATTATGAAAGTTATATAATATTGTTATAATTGATTTGGTTAAATCTTTTTTAAATAACACACAATTTGCAATTCAAATGTTGTATTCATACATGTTTATGAGAGTTTTTTATTCTCAATATACCTAGAATAACATTAGCTTTGATAAATAATCAAAAGATTTTTTCCCCTCCACTTGTTGAAAGCATATATTATGTTTTCTGAAATACGATTGTTTTTAGTGTATAGCTGATTATTTACTTTTCATTTGAGACATAATACATTTTCGTATAAAACATTTTTATTTATTTGATTCAAAAACGTTTACTTTTTTCTTTGCGTAATTATATGATTCTGTATAATAGTTTAATTTCGCCGTTGTACTTATTCACAAAACAAAACTTTAAATAAATCATATTTTGCAAAAGTGAAAGTAATAATTTTGTATTTCTTTTTCCTTTTGTTGAAAAGCGAAGAAAGTTGTTACTGTGTAACTCAACAACTTGTATAAAAATAAAGGAAAGGAATTTATAATTATTCATCTTCTTTTCTCTAAAACTGGTTCAAAATGATACTTTGTTGATTGTTTAATCTAAAGCTGTTGAAATTTTAAATTAAATATTCTTTTCATCTCCTTTGATTTAACGAATCTCTCTATTGTCATTCTTCTTTCATTTTTCCATTATTTCTCAATTCAGATTTATAAAGAATACATTTATTTGTATGTTCAGTATATAAGCTGTTATTTAAATGTTTGCAAAAAACTTTTTTTTATTTGTTAAAACTGTAACATATGTTTTGTTCTTTGTAACACAGGCAACCATATTTAAGTTAATACAAAATCTTAATTAATTAGAACGTTCATGTTTATTTTACCGTCAGAGAACGTAAGCTGGTTAACTGAACCTGTCTAAACGTTTCCTAATATGCTGATTGCAAAATAAATAAGGGAATCTTAAAGAATTTAACAATTCTAAAAAGGAAAAGCTTTTTTAAATCTCTTTACCTTATTTTTTATAATATTTAAAAAATTATCTTCACAGAATGCTCTCAATTGTGTTTTACTGAACTAAATTCATTCCCAAGCTTTATGCAAATCACTGCCTCTTGTATTATGAATTAAAATATGCTATTACGTCTTCTTTTATAGCTCTTAAATTTTCAAGAAGTTCGATATTTGTATCCACAAATATTCTTTGTTTCATATGACAAATAGAAAACGAGTTCGATTCAAAAGATAAATTGTTCTAATTTGAAATTGGAATATATTGGTGGTTCAATATTTTAAAGCGATTTTTTCTGCAGCAGGAATGTTGAATCATGTTTTGACTCATTTTTGTATTTCTGTCCTTTAAATGGCAAATATCTGAAGTGGGCTTACTACATTCAGATTGAAAACGGTATTGAAGTATTTTTATTCATCTCTGATCATTAGATTAAAATAATCATAAAACGAGGCTGTAACGTTTTTCTTCTGGTTTTCGTATATTTATTGAGTAATAACTGAAAAACAAGAATAAAATATAATTAATTTTGAAAAAGTAAAATACTTTAGGAGTATTCTGTATATAGCATGCATTACATCGTGCCCTATACCTGTGTATTTGTAAAATAAAACATTCATTTTTTAAATATATTGAAGTTATAGACACAGAACTGATTTGAACGTTGAAAATTACTTTATAAAATACATCTTGATTATACAATTTATTAACCTTTCCTGAGTTTTTAAAGGCATCCATAACCTTTGTGTAAACTCTTTTATTACCATCTAACAATAAGTCTTCCTTTATATCTAAAAATTTGGTCAACCTCCCGATCAATAACAATTTATCAATAAAACTGAAGCTAATACAGCATAGAGACTGTAAAATCAAAAATAAATTTTTCATCCCATTAAAAAACGTCGCGAGAAATATATAATTGGAGCTGTTACTCTTTAAACCTGAAAAATTCTGAAGTCATCTCAGTGGGATCCTATTTTAGATCACATTTTTTTTCTATGGCGGCGTTATTCTCATATTGGAAAGTAACCCAGTGCTGAAAAATGAGCTACAGGCGCAATTTGGCCCAATTATTTTGCATGTGAGGGCTAAAATTACATCACTAGGTCATTTGTCGCCGGTGATAAATAAAGGTGTGGACTAAAATAGGAATGCGACATAGGTATAATTTTGTCATTTTAGAACTAAGAAGTTCGTTGCAAATAGATAAACTTTGCGAGATTCTTGAATAAAAATACAATTACAAACTAAAAACAAAACAAAATGATAAAATATATATTAGAAAATATTTTAGAAAAGTAGTAACAAAAAAGTAGGAAATTCTGTCTCTAAATTTGGTACAAAAGCGGTTTAATTTTTGCGTGTGACTCACATGTCATTCGTGATACGCCAAATTGGCGCAACATCTGAGTGAAAAGAATTCGCACGACTTGAAGGATAAGCGTCTAGTTAAGAGTCAGTGACGCGTTCAGATGTCGGATTTCGCTTGTTCACGAGTCAGCATCTGTGAAGATACCAAAGATGTCTTCCCGCGCCGTTTTTATTTCTGATGCAAATTATGTTCATTAATCATCGTTAAAAAGTAACAAACCCTTTGAAAGACATGCTTGATATTTGGAAGTCAACTGTGAAGGAATCTAATAAAAAGAATTAATTAGTTGCACGCTTAGAAGAATAAAAGTTGATAAATTTAGATTTTGATGAATGCGAAGATATAATGGCAAATTCAATAAAATGAAAAACTATTTTCTAAGTATCGTTACTGATAAATTATGAGATTTTAATAACAAGTATTTAATATCTAATCAATTTTTTAAAATAATTACTTTTCAAAAATTTAGACTCTTTCTTATATCTATTCTTAACACTAAAACCACTTAGTTTAAAATATTGTATGCACATAATACAAAATTTACTTATATTGTAGCGATCATATATAACTGTGTTTCTCACGTAATATATATATACCTTATAATTAAAATAATGACAATATCACTCCCCCTCTCTCTCATAATGGATTAGATCTATTTTGTTTTTCACTTTCTAAACCATATTACTGAACAACACTAATTTGTTACTGTCATTTGTGATGTATTGAGTTGCATATACCCCCACAAGTTGATGGAGTGACTCTAATGAGAGATGGTCAGCTGTCCATTTCTGGTATGCATATCAATGATGGATTGTTGTAAACCTGTCACAATTCCAAACTTAATTGTTAAGAATGATATTATGGTTCACTGTGTCAGTGACAAATTGTAGAGGGCACTCCATTATTTTGTAATGTTCGTCATTTGTTAAAGAGAATACCCAATGCGCGAGTATATAATATATTTAAGTATAAAATTATCTTCTTTATGAATTGCATCACATAATTATTATGAAGAAAAGGGGTCATTTATTACAAAAATGTTGGCAATGCCGGATTCTCTAAGCGGTTTCTAGAAGGAAAATGTATCCTTTCTTTGATTGCTGCCATGCAATGGATATAGAATGACTTGATAGCCAGTCTATTCGAGGTTCGTTTTACATTAAGCTTAATGGCTTAAATTCATGTGACGTCATAGTCACATGATGATTGCAAACATGTGTTTCTAGCCAATCAGCTCATGCGCTTCGCTGTTACCAACTTTAGCTTTTTACAGACTCTTTATGAAAGTATATATTTGCAAACAAAAAAATGCATATAGGTAAATAAAATGCCTATGATTTAAAAGTATGCACATAATATAAGTTTTTTTTTTTAAATTTTGAAAAACTTTTTGTGAAGATTCATAATAATTTAATATTTTTTAACAAATAACCAAAGTTAAAACTGTATCTAAATTTTAACTAGTAAAACTACTACAAGTCTTATGTTAGTTTTGAATTCAATCGCGAACACATAACTGTATTTATCATGTTACCATCATGGGTTTAGCTCATTGTGTCTCATGCTGCTCAATGCGAAAATTAAGAATTTAAGCTTCCATCATCATAATGTAGTCAAAGTTCAAAATTATGCAGTTAAATCTATAGGGTCATTGATAAACTGAATTTTTTATTTCAGTAAAGTTTTTTCTTCCTGATTAAAAATTTAGAATGATTTCTTTTTTCTTTAATTATTGTACTACAGTTTCTTGGAAGTACGTGAATTATAGCATTGAGATAAATACATAAGTTATTAAAACAGTACGCCACGATTATTTTATGTTACAATATTCATCTCGTAATTTTAGATGAACTTAAAGGCATTTAAAATCCGTTTAAATTATATGTCTATTGTTGAAAGAACAACTTGGTTATTTAAAAAACTCTTATTTTACTACGAATGAATCTGAATGCATGTAATTATACAGCATTATTCCATTGAAAGAAATAAGCAACCATTATGATAGCAAGCCGTTTTAAGTAAAATACACACACATTTATCTCAATCTCTTCAAGTAAACATTATAACAATGGTATATTACAGTAATTACTTAATTTTGCATTGTACTTTTCGTTCTTTTTTGTTCTTCATAAAGAGGAAATAGGTATAGGTTTTCAAAATATTTACGCTAAAGAAATGTAAACGTTAAAGTTAAATTGAGCTTAAATTTTTTTAATTAACCCGTTATAATGAGTGGTAAGTATACTTCTCACTAACTTCATTAATTTTTTTATGTCGATGGGAACCTATTTTCCACTTACGATCTATGCTGCTAGCACAATTGATCTCTGAATTTTCAAGTCGTAAAAGCAAGGGAAGACCTGTAAGTTTTCTAAGCTACAATAAAACAATACCTGATGACCTACGATTAACTAAAGTTGGTGGCCATATACCAACTCTACAAAAAACTTACAGACGTTAAGGTTGTGCTCTACTAAAACATATACGTTTGTACATTGTGCAATGTCCTTCTATGAGTTGATCCCTGTTTTTCTGAAATTTCAGGGAAAGTAACATGTATAAAGTCTTAAACATTTGAATACAAAATAGTTCTTTAAAAGGTTTTAGTATTTGTAAATTATAATTTATAAATATCTGTAATGGAATATAAAAAGAAATGCAAAACATAAGATGAACTACCTTTGAATACCTCTCAATGGGCGTGGGGAAGCATACTTCCCACCCCAAAAAATGGTCTTAAAATCGAATTACTCTTAAGTAATATGAAAAGTGAATTTCTTTTTTCGTCAATCTCAATCCCAAAAATACTTTAATTTAATATTACTTGAAAAAAATAGCCAAAAAAAGATTAATTGCAGTTTTTTTTAAAAATTTCTGATGGAAATACTTTAATTTCATAAAATTACCATACAAATGAATAAAAGAAAATACGGTAATGTGTCGATTCATATCATAACTTCTTTCTTCTGGAAAGTTATCTAAGGTTTGAAATACAATATGATTTCTTGTAATGGTTGCCATAGTTGAGATCTTTTACCAATTTCTTTAAACATTCTCTAAGTAGGCAAATCAATTCAGATAATCATTGTAAGTATCAGTAAACTTGAAGCCTTAACGAAGATTGATCAATCTTCCAATCGATTTTCAGATCTAAGCAAATTTACCTTAGTTTAAAGAGCTGGAATTTTTTGTACCACAAAGTTTATAAATTATTCAGAAAACACTCGATATCGTACCAACTATCATTTACTTTCTTCTCCAAACTTCTTGGAACTGTTTGCTCAGCTCAAACTTCAGTCTGTGTTTACTAGATGTTCCTTTTCTCAGATTGGACTTGACTCATTTCCATATCAGTTCGGCAACCCTTTTCAAGGATATCCTTCAAACTGATCCAAGGGTTCAGTCCTCTTCCATGAGCTGCAAATTCCTTTTCATCAGTGGTGACGGCTGGTAATAGCTTTGGGTCATAATAACCTTACATTGAGCATGAATCAGGATTCTTCAGAGTATACCTAAGCAACACCACTACACTACATTGCATTGTTTATATATTTTTTTTCTCTGCAAGATATGAAAAGTAATATCTTGTAAAATTTGAAGCATGAACTTATTTTTAAATCGATGTAAAGCGAAAATAGCCCGTTTTTATTCGTGTAACTTTCAAAGTTTTTGGAACTAAAGTTGTTGAAAATGGTTCTCTTAACTATGCGATTGCATTTATAACCAAAATGGCTTTAAAATGTGGTATTTAGTTACATGGTTGTTAGATTGGCATAATGAAAAATATCATTACACATGAGAGACCACATGGGCCTCAAGAAACCGTAAGGCGTCACTTTATTTGTATGTATACAGTAATACTATACGCGATAGGTGGGATAGTGATAACCGTGTAAGTCGGGGTATAAATTGGCATATAAATACAAATAAATTATTTTTAGTCGGGGTCGGAGACGAAAAAAATACTTATTTGGAAAAAAAAATGTTTAATAAAATCTTGGTTGACATGAATACAAAATAGCAAACCGAAGTTATTTTGATGTAGAAGGTTTCATAAAATCAAACAAAATAATGTGCCGTCTCAAAGATTTTTTTCTTCCGCAAAAATTCCTCGTAAGGAATATTTTTGTATTTCTTGTTTTGTTGAAAACATACGCTTTTCATTGGCTCTATGTTTTCTAAGCATAAGTTTTCTAATCTTTTTCAATTAAACTGAGGCCTTCTGTCAAATTCCCAACACCGTCATTTGATCTTCTGATTAAACTAGGTGTAAAGACTCAAGTTCTTCAATGCCTTGCTCAAGCATTTCTATGAGCTCATCAATTGCCAGCTCATAATTAAGATAATTCATAAATTCTTGAACGCTATCGCTATCCACTTCTAAATTTATTTGCCCGGCAAAATCGACAACTTCTTTAATCACGTTACCAATTTCATCAGTGATGTGAAAAAAAATACGAATCGACAAGATTTTGAAAATCGCACAACTTCGGGTAAGTCGGGTAGCGTAAATTGATGTATTACTCTATGTATATAACTACAACGCAAAAGTAAGAAATCTATTAGCTATTTTCGAAACTGCAATTAATTGCCCTGGAATGAAATCATTTTGTTTACAAGCAGAAATACAAATATTTCGTGAAATGATTATTTTACAATTTTGTTTTTCTAAACAAAAAGTATACATACTCTTTACTTCATATAAAAAGTATAAGCTATAATTTATATTTATTATTCTTATTTCCGCAGTCGGAAAATTAAACATTGAAAATCACATAGATTTCAGCATAAGCTGTCCATCAGAACGTTTAACATCTAATAATTGCTTGAAAAATATCTGTTTATCTGTAATATTTATTTGTCCTATTTTGTTCATGGATATAAAAAAATCTATACACAAAACAGATCGAATTTGTATTTTTTTATTTTAGTTGGCGTGAATGAGTCAGTATTTGAAAATGTGAAATTCTTACTGTAGTTTTTGTGTAAGATATACACTCATTGAAAAATCCAAATAAGAAAAAGGAACTGAGTATTTTTTTTTACAGTTTGGTCTGTGTGTGAAAGATTTTTTTATCTCTTTAACTTCAGTAGCAAAATTCTGCACACACGTAGAATCAACGCACGCAATCCAAAGCTTAAGAAATTTCTCTCTCACGACTGTGAATTTTCCACTTCCACACATTTGTATTTAAATAAGTATAATTTGCATACGAAATGCTTCAAAATCATTCTAGGTTACTTGTATTTGTCAACGGGACTATTTAATATAAGATTTATTCGTTTCTTATTATGGTTATTGGAGTGTAAATAATATGTAATTTATATTAATATGCATCAATCAATATATGTTTTGATGCCTATACCAGTTTTTTTTTCCAAGTGGCTAAATATTTTGACTGATTTACCACTTATTTATTTTTAACTTTTGAAAAGGAAATTAAGCAGTATATAATATTTTGTATGTATTATGTCTAAGATTTGATTAAATGTGAGTTTTTGAGCGCAGAAATTCTTATCAGATTATTTAGTGGTCGAGATAGCCTAGTGGTTATGGTCACGAACTCGTGACCGGAGTGTCGAGGGCTCCTATCCACGAAGACTCGCCGTGTGAGGGGACCGGATGCACGTTAAACTTGTCGAGGCTCAATGTTCTCCCGTAAGTGTGGTGTGGTAGTTTGGAGAAGGGTGACAGCTCTGCGTCGTCCTCGTCGCTTGACCGAAGATCAAAATTACGAGGTCAGTCTCCTATAGTGCGACGTAAATAGAACTCCCTCGTTCTGTTAGTCTATTAAGACAAAAACTTGGATTTATTAGGTAATAAGTAAATTAAAATGACTTTCTAGTTTCAAAAGATTTTCCTTCCCGTATTATTTTATTATTGTCTTCATTTAAAGTTGTTACGTGTGAAAGGAACAAAAAACATTTCCATTGTTACATGTGAAACTGTTATTTCACCTTAATGGGTTTAACCATTGATAATTCTCACTTGCATGAAATGCGTCTTTTTTTTCCAATAGTTTGAAGGAAGACCTTGTGGTTTTCTTGCCATCTGCTTTCGACCTTAGCCGGACATATCTTAACTGCCATATTAATTTCATCCCGGATGTCCAAACCGATTCCTATATCATTCTCAAATTTCGCATAAATTAGACCACAATCATTTCTTCCTTTGTAGCAAGTCATAAAAGCGGTACAAATTGACTCCTTTTCTTGTTATCCTATTGTACACTACAATTCATTTGAAGAAAATAAAAACTGAATGGAGGAACAAGAGAGAAGAAAGAAAAAAACCGAGGGACTCTCTCTGCGACCACTGGCAATCGTTTTAAGAAGCCATTAAATGGCCGGTGTATAAAAGCCCTTAAAATGGAAAAGGCCACAACCTCTGGACGGCCATTATCTCGAACAATATCTTAAGTCCTGCTAATTGTTTTCTATTGTGAGGATCGGGATTTGTCCAAGGCTGGCTTTTGCAAGACGGAATTCTCTTGATCACTTAGACATGCGATGACCCTAACAGACGCGCGTATTTGCCAAATAGCTAAGCTTACTAAAAGGATGTGTGTGCTGACTAAACAACTCTTTGTTTGGATTTTTACAAAGTATGAGGGACCGTTTAGTGATTGCAATCAGGAAATTGTA
>BMAO01024041.1:0-22753 GCA_019973975.1 Trichonephila clavata
AATTTATAGTAACTTTGAGAATAATGGGAATTTTTCAAAGCATCTAGTTCAAGGTTTGTAGATATCTTCGCTATATATAGGAAAATATTACTATACTGAAGATTTTTCCATAAAAGGAGAACAGTTTGAATGCATGTCATTTTTCTTTATTTTTTTTGTTGTCAAAAGTTGTTTATAAATAGTTTTTTTAATTAAATCATTTTTTAAACAATTTTATACGTATATTCTAATTTAACTGACACTAAATGTACAAAAAATCATGCATATGTTTTTGCAAAATCATGGTTCGAACATAATCAGTAATCTCAAGTTTAATTTATTTTGGTAGGCAGATTGTGTGTGTGTGTGTGTGTAAGATTTCTCCATGATTATAAAAAAGAAGTACGAGTTAGACCACTGGCCGTTTACCCTTTAGCTATGGCGTGCCAAACCAACTACCAATATAATTCAGCTTGTCGACAGTAGGACCTTTTAGATACAATTTCCGTGATAATGCAAGCAGAATTAGAGAATAGATGTCAATAATTTAGATTTTGCAGTTTTGTTAAAAATTTACTTTGCATCATTTAAAGATATTTTAACATAAAAATAAACAGAATAAAATGTAACTATTTCTTCAACAACAAAAAAACATGTGTACATCATATTATGTATTTGTAAGCATATTTTATAAAAATTATAAATAGACAACGTAAAATATAAGTGTTTCCCTTCATTACAGTCAAATAAAGAAATAAATATTAATTTTAATGCAACCTAGTGCTGGCACCGCTCTACTTTCTATCGTAAAACCAGGGGAGTAAAGTATAATTTTCAACTTGACACGATTTCAGAGCATTCAGTTGTTAAACAATTTCTTTATGGACTCGAAATAGTTTTCATATGAGGAAAGAGTTTTAGCTTTGATATGTTAGAATCAAAAGTGGAAAGCAGTGTACATGTAATTTTCCTCTTTAAACACTAAATTCTCCAGCAATGCATTCAATAGTTTATAAAATAGTTTACATTTATCTTTAGAGTAACCTTTCAGATTTTTTTTTTTTGTAATTCCGTAAATGTCCATAATTTTGAAGATGATTGTCAAATAAGGTCCATTACAAATTTATCAACTTCCGTCCACAGAAAAATTGACAAATTTGTTCAGCAGTGGCTGTGTGCCACTAAGAATCTTCCATCGTGTCATTGGTTGCAGACTTCCAAGCTAAACTATGAAGAAATATATTCCTAGATTTTCAAATGTGCAAGATACAAGTCTTTTCAGCGTAAGTCTTTTTGCAGTCCTTCAGACAGCAAAGAAGAAAAAAAAGTTTTTTGAATACATATCAGAAAATATCTTCAACCCTTAGTCCTCATGAAGAAATTTATAGTTCCGTAGTTCCAAAGATTCAACTTATGCGGATCACACATCTCTGGCGTTCTATTCGTCCAAAGTACGCTGACGGTGAAGTCGCAAATTTTGAGACTGCGACGATCTCTCTAAATGCTAGCTTGGCTGAATTTCCATTTTTCCGTTTCAAAAATTCCAGGTGGTAACTTAGCAACGCAAATTTTATGTCTAGACTGCCGCCAAAATCAGGATCCCATCTTATTGTCAGGAAAATACCATTTTTAGAGAGGAGAGACATTTTAATAGAAAAGACTTAATTTGAAACCTACGTGACACCAAAGATTCCTGGGATCAAATGAACACTTTAGAATTGCGTCGAATTAAATTTTCTGTTTGATACTAACTGAGATGATTGAATGCTGAATTTGATTTAAATATTTACTCCTTTATAAATGAATTCGCAGCTCCTTTTATGAGCGAGAGACTGGTAAGTACCTCTTGTCTGGAAATGAAATATTTACCAAAATCCTTTTTATGCCGAGCAAAATGAAATGTAAAGAATAAACCGTATTATATTCAAATTGCGGAGGGTTGTTAGATATCAAATCTGAATACTTCAATAAGGCTTTGGTAATCGTATTTTAAATGTATTTGGTGCAGTGAAATTTGTTTTCGTGATTTTAATTTTCATATAAAATTTATATGGTATGGAATATATATCTTCATGTGCTTACCACTTATGTTTACAACATAAAATGTAGTACGTGACAGAAAATGTTAGACTCTTTGGAAAAGGCTTATCTTGATGTAAAAAAATATTGCTAGCAGTTTTATATCCATTAATAATAAATTATATATTCATGTCAGGTTATGTCCTATACTGTATTTTTGTATGTAGAAATTTAAAATGTTTTAATGGACAACTATTTAGATTACTCTATATTTCAAAGCATAAGCCGATACATTTTAGAAAGTTTTTAAAAGGGGATATTTGGGGGCCTTCTTATTTACGAATCCGATAATTCCGGGGAAAAACGAAGTTTACGAAAAATGTTTTTGCTAACATATTTCATCAGCCATCGCAAGTAACTTTAATCTTTTAATGTATTTGGCGTTTTGCATGGAAATTTATTCTAAAAGGTGAAAAAAGTCTCATAAATCCTTCAAACTCTGTGTTTCAATATGAGATTCCGAATCGTTGGTAAAATTCACATTAGTTCATTGGGATGATCATAGGCATACGATTACCAAACAGCGAGTTTTTCCTCTAAGACAAAACAATAACATAGGTCAAAGATCCAGTGTTATACACAAACTTCTCTTTCCACTTATTTTTCAAACAAAAAGACTAATGCAAAAAGTAAGACTAGCACAGATGACAAATAAATAGAAAACAATTTGCTAGCTCTAGATAGATTTAACAAAAGTAAAACAATCATTGTTGGAGTCAGTGTTTTACTTTACAACATTTGGATTAGAAGAAAATCCATCCATTTTAAACAATTTCGCCTTCATGGTGACAGGATCGAAAATAACTAGAACATTTTTCCCAATTCGGACTACATACGGTTCTTGAGTTTTGGGTAAGTTTTTGAAGAAAAAAATATTTTCGGCTTATATATGGTCGACTTATATACTTTGGAATGAAATTTCTTAGTGAAACTTAATTTTAAATCCCCCCATATACAAAAACATTCTTATTATTATATAAAAATTCAGACATGAATTTTCAATTACTTTAAAATGTATTTTAAAATATCACAACATAAATTTTGTTCAGACACACACACACACAGATTATTTTTTTTACACAATACCTGCACTATGTGCAAAGAGTAAAACTGGCTTTATAAAAGAAAACCTAGTTATTTGTCAAGTTATTCTTTTTTCGAGTATTAATAATAATACTTCGAAATATGCACCATTATATTCTGAGATATAAATCGTATGGATAATTTTAAATATACATGGCATTAATATAAAAGTAATTGCAGTGAAAATACTTATTGAAAATAGTTTATATATAATTCGAATATTTGTAAAGAACACACGCATACACACATATTCAAAGTACCCCCAAATAAAGTGTTAAAACTCTACATAGCCCGATTCCTCATTGGGAGTACATAAAAAATGCCCATAGAACTAACTATACTTGTACTATCTATAGTTTGCGAGAAAAATACGAAAAACAAAGAATGGGATCACAGCCGGTTCTAGGAAAAAACACCGCATTGGCACATCAACAACACGATTTGCAAATATTTAAAAAGGCGGATGTTTATAGTGCCAGCCGTGCATATTAAATCAAGCTTAAGTGCGCCGTAGAATGAATGAGTTCACATGTCGCACCAGCGTAGTGTCCACTAAAGCACAAGCAGATCGCTGACGAGCATCTAAATCCATTTCAGTTGTCATTACATCTCGAAATACCAATTCCTTGAGATTGCCAAAAAGAAAAATATCCAACAGTGTGATATTTGGTGATCGTGGTGGCCATAGAACAGGACCCTCACGTCTTATCCCTCGGCAGGGGTATGTCACATCTAGCCAATCACGTTCAGGTGCTCATAAATGTGTCGGAGCCCCATCGCGAACCATTGAGCACGGTCATTTACAGTATTTTTCTTTTAAACTATCGATCGTACAAGTAGAGTTCTTTGGTCATTTTTATGTTCTCCCAATTAAAAATCTAGCTGTACGGAGTATGGGCAAATTTTTAGGTACACCCAATATACATACACACACATACACGCACACATATACATATACACAAGCTCAGTTCCTAACTGCAGATGCAAAGTTCAGTTATTTAGTTACCTGATTATGGTGACAAATGACATAAATGTAAGTAACTATGAAAAGTTGGAAGGATTATCAAGTTTGAGATAAGACCTGAGAGATTGTTTCTTTTTTAATTTTAGAACAAATATATATATATATATATTAAACAACGTAAACTTTTTACAGTGTTTTTAATTCCTGATTCCTTGTATCGTAGTTTGATGTTGTGGTAATTATGTTTTGTGATGCAATCAATTCATTAATATTGTTTCATAGCTACAACATATTCTAAAATTGGTTTGATAGAAACTTTAGTAGCATTATATATAAGATTCTTTTCTTTAAAATATCAATATTTTTATCCATTCAGCCTTTTCTCATCATTCAATATGTTCATTAAACATTTTTTCTGTACTATCCGCTTTTGGCACTTAAAAAATGTCTCTTGCATCAAAAAGTGCGTAAAGTCTGTTTTTGAAACGCGTGTTAAGAACGTTCAATGTGATTTTTTTTAAAAAATGCACACACATATTGTCCATGAAGAATTTTTGTCTTTAATATTTATGCTGTCTTTAACAAAATGAATCGGATTCATTTTTTATGCGATCAATTGTGTGCCACATGAAAGTATTCTAGTTAAAACAAACTACTATCTTATATGGAATTGACAGATAATTTTAAATAATTTTTTCTTTCTGTATGTGATTTATTTTATTATTAAATGCTCAATACAATGGTTTTTGTGTTACAAAAGCTCGAATAATTATCTAAGATAAATTTATAAAACGAATACTTTTTAAAGAATATGTGCCATTTAAAATTTCATAACATATGATATATATTCTAACTCCTTTTTTTTTTTACTTATAACAAACTTATTTTTCAACAAGAAAAAAGGGGTAATATGATTAAAATTTTGAATAGGGATTTAACAATGGTTGCAAAATTCTTATGCTATATAATCTTATGATTATTTTTTCAGATAAATTACCATGCATATTTTAAAACTTGTTTTGCTCTATATTAATAAATTAATACTATTTAATTAAGAGTTATGAAGAATCTAGGATTGAATGTTCATACTACCACTATCATTACAAAATGACATGTCGCTAAGAGACAACTCTGAAACCAAGATTTAAAGTAATATAAGCAAATTATATTTCTAGAAATGAGAAGTTAATTTTTAAAAAATGACAATGTTTATGCAAGATTTTATTAATTTAATTTGGATTACAATTTCAATTCAAGTCAATGAGATAAACGTTATAGTGTCCTACTTTCAAAACTTGCATTAGTTTTAAAGTTTTTGAAGATAAAAATGCAGTATATTAAAAAGAAATGATATGCAACTCTTAAATTTCATTTATCACTCTAAGCAATAAAAATGATACTTTGGAAATTGTTTTACAAATAAATTATTTTCATCGGAAAACCACTTTTCCGTATTTTAAATATATTAAGACTTATCTTTCTGAAAAAATAGCATGTTAAATTCGTGTGTAATATCAATTGCCCCAATTGAAAATGAGAAATCAAAAAAATATCCTGATGTTTAATTAAAGAATATTTTTAATGAAGAATAATTGCAGAATAATTCTATTTTACAAATTTCACTGAACGAACTTGTTTGCTGATTCATTGAAAACGAAAATGCGTTGAACACTTATGTATTCTGCAGTATACCAACTTAGCTAAATACTAAGGCGTCGATTAATCAAAAATTACCGCCAAATGCTATCATCAATATTATTGCTTTTTAAGTGCTCAGGGTCATTATTGGCTGCGGCATTTGACGGTGGCTTTTTTTGTGAAGAAATTGGTAATAACATAGTTAGCATGAATTCTATAAGAGGAAATATTAGTTAGTTTATGCAAAATGATAATTCATAAGAAATGAATTCGGGTTATACACAAATGGTTAGACTCAAAGGGACATGCGTATTAGCGCTACCACATAAGCGACAGTATATAAAACGAAGCATGCGGTTCTCAATTCAGCGTGTACGACACTTTTGAAATCGGAGTTGCTAAATTGGCGAGTTATCTTGAAAGTATGCGTTGTTACGATAATACGTATGTGCCGAATCAAATTATTTATAAATTTAACAAACATTTTGATCATTGCAAATGAAAATCTATCGTAAAAACTTTGTACAAATTGAAAGCAGAATCATCCATAAATTTTAACATTAAATGTATTATTACTCTAATTATTAACTTTTACCTTGATATAAGAATTTTTAACGAGAACTTAAAGTATTCTAAACATAATTATTCTTAAATTTTTACATCCTTATTTCTTAATTTTTCTTTTATAACATTGGATTGTAAATGTGTTACCCATTAAATAAAATTAACTTTTTATTTAAAAAATATAATATTAAATATTTTAAAATTACTGAGTTTGTATACACTATAATATTGTACACTACTCGCATTTATCCATACACAAAAATAGAAATAATATCACAATCATGTTTGAAAATTTTTAGTAAAAGGTATTTAAAAAAAAAAATTAGATAGTGTTAAAAATATTTAGTGTATTTGAAATACAAGAATTGAAATATCTGATACGCGAAAAAAAGTATACAGTTATAACAAAATACCTTTGCTTCTAATATTTACGATATTATTAATTATTTAATTCTAAAAAGAACCTAATTTCCACTTAAATTAATCAAAACTATTTCTTTCATAAAAAAAAGCTATTAATTTTTAGAAATTTAGAAATAATTTTCTGCTTCATCCCGCTGAGTGAATAATTTATTTGAATGATGATATGAATTATCAGATATAATGTATTGTTTATTTTATGAGTACTGTTTAATATATACTTTTTATGAAACATCTAATTATAATTCAAGCAACTGTTCTATAAAAGGAAAGATATATACTAATAAAATCTTAAACCTTAAGATTGGATCTCAAGTGAACCAAATTAATTTTACCTGGATTATAAAGTACATTGCAAATTTTTCTTATCGAATATTCAGCTGCATTGGATTCATGAAGCTTTTAATTTTTGATTAATCATATATTTTCTAAAATAAAACATGCTCCACAAATTCATGCTCCATAGCTACCTAAAGTGAAATTTCACAAACTAATAATTTCAATTTCAATTTATAAATAAGATTATGAGCCCTGAAGAAAATGTGTGTCTTATTTAATTGATTTATTAAAATAACGCACACTCATTCTGCAATTCATTATTACTCTTTTCCTTCAATATGCTTTGAAACACCTGAACAGTTATTGAACACTATTTACCGTACAGCTATTAATTAACAAATCTATCTACAACATTTTGTGTAATTTGAATGACTTATTTCAGCCAGTTTTAAAAAGGGATGAATTTATGGAATTTGAGTAACTATTTAAAATAATTAATTCTAAATCTGTTAATTATATTTGATTTGGAAGTTATTCAATTTATTTCCTTTCAAGAGAAAGAAAAAATATTTTTTATTTGTATCTATATTAATTAAATACTAATGAGATTGGTGAAATAGATGAATGATAAAACTGGTCAGAAAAATCTAAATCTATAGAACATTCTTTTTATATAAATTTAAATTTTTATATGTAGATCAAGCTCAATTAGTTTTAATTATTATTACACAAAATGCATAACATAATTCACACACGTTCACAATTTTTGCATTTTTTATTCTATGTATATAAAACTATTAATTAGTAATGATTTTGTGGCAACCAGAATGTATTCTTTTCAAAATGAAATATGTATATGAAAGTAATTATCTTACCTGACTTTATTTAATGCAGTAACATAAGTTAAGTAAAGAACCATACCTGCAATAAAAAGAAAACAAACTTAATAAATTGAAACTGATGATGTTAAAAATGTTCTAAATTGTAAATTGTTCAAATATGAAAAGAGAAAAATAAATAAATTTTTTAATATGACAGCAAATGTATTATGTTTAACCAAAATACATTGTTTGTAATATCATAAAACAAAATGAATATCCAATAGGAATAATAATACAAATATGATGCTTCTGCATTTTTCAACCTGTTTCATTACTCTTATAATCAGAGAAAATTCTGTTAAAAAAATGTCTAAAATTAATAGTATAAGAGACTATAAACGAATGGATACAATAGTAATTTTGTACAGCAAAAATTTAAACTCTAAAATTATAAAGCATTAATTTTTTAATTTGAATATATTTGTGGAATTTGAATACATTAAACTAATTTTATATGTTAAGCTAATCGAATGATAACTTAGAGATACACTTAACTCTTGTAGAACACAAACAAGTATTCTTCACTTTAAGGTATCTCAAAATTAATTTCTTAATTTTAAAATTAGTTTGCTCTGTAATAAATAATGTAATAAACTTCAAAGCAGTACGTTGTACTAATGTTCACTCGATTAGTCATTCTTTTTCTAACAGAAAATTGGAAATTTGATCATAAAAATAAAACTAGTCTCGAATATTTCTTGCATTTGATAAAATCTTTCTTGACTAAAACTAAAAAAAGAAAAACAAAAACTTCTCAGAGAATGAAGTTTCGCCAGAATTTGTTTGAAAAGAAGCTTGACTATTCAACCTAATGTTGTTCTCTTTTCTTCAAAAAAGACCGGATTCTTTTATTAAAAACCTTAAATAAATACTTTTCCGGATATTCGCTTTTTGGAACATTCGTACACAAGAATTTTTAGTGTTATTTATATGAATAGCGGAGTACCATTCTAAGGACACGTTATACATATATATTATATATTTTGCATCTATATTCCTATGTCGAATGCAAACTTTCGAAATAACATTCATTATTGTAAAAATACAAATGGCACGTATATAATTAAACCTAATGATATGATTTTGAAAGAGGCATGTCAGGTTTGGATATATATCCTTCATTGAACATATAATTTTCCCCACTATTTAATCTATATATATATATAATATATATACATATATATTATATACATAATATATATATATATACATATATACACACACACACATATATATATATATATATATATATTTCAAAAATATACTAAAAATAGTTATATACCTAAGATAACTATCGTCATAATAGAAAAGATTTAGCCACAGAAATACTAAAAGCAAACTCCCAGCCTTAGGAACTAGGAATGCAGGTTTAAACAAAGTTTTCTGGCCAGCCAACCTTCACCTGAATTTGCCAGTATTCTGGGCCATAGGGAAAACAATAAATTTCTAGAGAAGTTTAACTATATTATAGATAAAACCATAATCTATTAATGTAATACTATAATGTTATTGCCTTTAATAATTACTAAAATATTTAAAATCAAAGCTAAAACTAATAAACTTACCATGTGAATACATATTCGCCTCTTATGGACAATAACAGTAACGCATATATTATTATGTATGATAAAGTAGCAATATTATTATATTATATATATATATACTTTTAAAATTTCTATATTTTATTTTAAAAATTTATAGAAAAAAAAAAATACCTTTCAGACATAAACGATTAATTTTTAATAAAATATATTATTACAAAATTACTTAGCTAGAGGCGCCATCTATCTATAAACTGTACAACTGAAAAAACTTTTTTTTATTTAACTGTTATATAACTTTTTATAAATTTAAGAGGGTAACTGTGTTCTATACAATGTTTAATAAAGTTATTAATATTTAAATATATATTAGATTTATCACTAACTAATACATTGTTACGATAAATATAATTCAAAATAATATTTCGATATACTGAAATAGATAAGTTTGAATTCCAGGAAGGAACTTTAAGAATGTTAAAATTAAAAATCATCTCTTTTATCATAAATATTGCTATGTAATTTATAGTTCTTAATATATAATGATACATCCAAGTAATTAGTTTTAACAGGATTATTATTAATTTTAAGTAGCTTTAAATATCCCGGATAAAAATTGATATTGGGATTATAATTATTATTTTTACCAAAAATAATTAGGTCATCTATATATCTAAAAATGTAATAATCATTATTAATAATATAATTATTTCGTAAAAGTGTAAATATAAATTAGCCGAACTATTGCTAGCAGGGCCACCTTGAGGCAAACCTTTGCTTGTTTGTACAGAAACCATTAAAATTAATGTAGTTTTCTTTTAAGGACTAAATTTATTAGAGTTCTAAATTTTGTAAATTAATATTAAGATTTATAATTTCTATGATTATCTAAAATTACCCTAATTATATCATCGATATTAATGGAATTAAAAAGATCTTCAAAGTCATAACTATGAACTGAATAAATATTTTTATCTTTTAAAAATCTATAATTTTTTTACTATTTTTAATTATAGCTTATTACATCGCTTATTGATAAATTCTTGCATAATATTATGCAGCATTTTACCTGCAGCAGTGATATAAGTTTTAAAACCATTTGTTACTGTTCTAAATTTAACAGGATTTTTATGAAATTTAGGTGTTAAAAATATATATGGAAACTTAATCTTATGAATGGAAACACTCAATTTCTATATATAGCAGTGATTCGATTAGTAATTTCTTTATCTGACAATTCCAATCTATTGAAAGATTTATTGTTTAAAAAAATGTTCATTAATCATAGTATTATAAAAATACTTACAGATAATAGCATAATTACCAGGCACTTTATCTATGTAAACAATGATAAAATTCTTTTGTAAATCATAAATTTTCTGTTTTACATCTTTATAAGTGAGTACTGGTTTAGAACAATAGTTAAATTTCATCAGGTCTTTTAAAAATAGTGTACTTCAAATTCATCAAATGCCCTCTAAAGGCAAACCATATTTAACTGCAGATTTAGTAATGAAATTATTTATATCATTATTAATTTGATTTTTAACAGTATTATTGTTGTTAGAAATTGTTAATCTAAAACTAGTGCCTTTACTCATGATATCTTTTAAAATTCCATCCTTGATTATATTTAAATAGCCTGTTACTACATGTTTGTGATAGCTATCAATAAATTCATGATAGTTCTTACATTTACAGTCATCTATGTCAAGAGAAGGTGAGCTATTATTGTAATTAAAGATAAATCTGCCCATCGTTTTATTATATTTAAAAGCTTTTTTAACTTACATTCCTAACAGGAAAAAGTGACAAATGTCTATTAAAAACACTAGAAAAATTAACTATATCAAAATGTATTATTCATGAATAATAAAGTGCAGTATTCTGTAGTATATATATATATATATATATATTATATATATATATATATATATATGAAGTATGTCGATGTTGTAATGGATACTTTATATGAGATTGATGAGGCATAATAAATATTATCCAAGCGGCAGTCATGGGGTTATTCAAATCTGTTTAATTCCAGATCTTAAGCACATAAAAGATTACAGGGACGACACAATACACACACACAAACACAAGCTGCAGCCGGCTACATGTTCACGCAGACAAAATACAGAAGCGAAAAGAGAGAGAGTTGGTCTCCAGGAATCTCGGTATTTATAGGCCGCTCAAATCACATGATCTGAGTGGGTGGATAGGTGTAGTTTAAAATACCCTCGTTAGGCAGCGGGTTAACTTATTACTAAAACGTTGGTCCTGAAGGGATGGACCATTGGCAATTAAAAGATATTTAAAAGGATTATATTACTGGAATTATTATATATATATATATTAAATAGTCGGGAAATGGAGAATAGAATCAAACAGAGTACAGCACTGCAGTTGGCAAAGCCTATATAGGAAAACGAGAGTCTGGCACAGTTGTCAGATAGGTTACTTCCGCGACAATGGCAGTTTATCAAGATTTAAGAGAGTTTGAAAGTGATATTATATTCGACGCACGAGAGATGGGACGTAACATCTTCGAGGTAGCGTTGAAATTTGGATTTTCCCGTACGACCATTTCATGAATGTACCATGGATATTGGGAATCGAGTGAAACATCAAATCTACTACATCGCTGCGGCCGAAAAAAGATCTTGCAAGAATGGGACCAAAGACGAAGGACAAGAATAATTAAGCGTGACAAACATGCAACCCTTCCACAAATTGCTGCAGATTTTAAATATGGACCTTCAACAAGTGTCACCATGCGAACCATTCAATGAAACATAATCTATATGGGCTTTCGGAGCCGAAAGCTCACTCGTGTACCCTTGTTGATTGAGCGACACAAAGCTTTACGCCTCGCCTGGGCCCGTCAGCACCGACATTAAACTGTTGATGAATGGAAACATGTAGCCTTGTCTGACGAGTCTCGTTTCCATTTGAATTGAGGTGATAGACGTGTACGGGTAAGGAGACAACCTCATAAATCCATGGAGCCTGCATGTCAACAGGGGACTGTTAAAGCTGGTGGAGGCTCTGTGATGGTATGGGGCGTGTGCAGTTGGCGTGATATGGGACCCCTGATACGTTTAGATATGACTCTGACAGGTGACAGGTACGTAAGCATCCTGTGTGATCACCTGCACCCATTCACGCCCATTGTGCATTCCGACAGAATTGGGGAATTTCAGCAGGACAAGTTGACATCCAACACGTCCAGAATTGCTACAGAGTGGCTCCAGGAGCACTCTTTTGAATTTAGACACTTCCGATGGTCACCTAAATCCCCAGACATAAACACTATTGAATATATCTGGGATCCCATGCTATGTGCTGTTCAGAAGAGATCTCCACCCCCTC
This sequence comes from Trichonephila clavata, assembly GCA_019973975.1. Lineage (NCBI taxonomy): Eukaryota > Metazoa > Arthropoda > Arachnida > Araneae > Nephilidae > Trichonephila > Trichonephila clavata. The sequence continues at coordinate 12,798 of BMAO01024041.1, forward strand.
TTACTCCTACTAATTTATGGACAGCCCTACAGCATTCAGGTGTCAATTACTTCGAGCACTACTTCAGACATTAATGGAATCCATGCCGCGTCGTGTTGCGGCATATCTGCGTGCTCGTGGGGGCCCTAAGCGATATTAGGCAGGTGTACCAGTTTTTTTGGCTCTTCATTGTACATACATATATATATGGATATATAGATAGATACAGATATATATTGTCACGTAGATCAGGGCTCATAAATTTCATGCTATCAGTTGAAAGAGTAAACAGTTCCTGAAGAGCGATGAAATTTACTGTAGATAAAACAATAAAAAAAAACAAATTCGAAAAACAAATTCCAGAAGGCTTTCACACCTTCTATAGCGCTCAGAAACAACTACCATTGTCTAAAAATACGAATACGCAGTATTAAAAATTATTTACAAGAAATCGCTCGATCATAGAAAATCTTCAACAGCCAAGACTGTACTGGCTCAATTTCAGCGACTGACTTCTATTTATAGGTTGCTCGGTTCTGATACGCTTTCGTCATTGATCGTGATATTAATTAATTTTTCCAGTAATTTCCAGAAGTATCCATATGATTAATAAGTCACCAAAAGCATATCCAATTCACCAGAAGTTGTTGCCAACTCACCAAATGTAGTCGCCACAAATGATGCCAACTTAGTTGTATCACCAATATTTCACCAAGTTGCGATTAAGATACCATAAAAAGGAAGGGGCAGCGTTTCTTGCTAGTATAAAAATTTTGATCGTAAAATAAATAATACTGAAAATAATATTAACGTATTATATATCCATATATGAATTGTTTACACTATTCCAAGCATCAATTACACATCATTCGTACAAATATTTTTAAAATTTTAAAATAATTCAACATATTAAGAACTTTTACTATTCTAGAATATGAGAAATTCTAGATATGTAAAAGAATATCCAGCATGTGATCCAATATTTATACGAATATGTTCAAGCTTACAAAGGAATTGCAGAGTTAAATATATTTTATGAGAGGCACGGCTATTCCCCTTTTTCTTTGTAGTATTGGGCAGATAGTGTGGGTTTCTTTATGAATTAAGAGCAAAGATAAATGAAGAAACAATTTAATATAAATCAAAATAAATTATTATTAATTGAAATGAAGGAATTGTATTTTTTTTTATATAAGTATGATAAGAAAATGTGTGTGTCCTTACAAATTAACCAAATATTTTCGTGAAGAAGTGTAAATATTGTAGAGCTTTATTGAAATGTCCATTCTACTTAGTTCAATATTAAAAGAATTTCTTTACGACGATTGTATACATACACATAATAAATGTAACAATACATTAAAATTTTCTCTCTATCTTTCTCGAGGGCTTTTATTTATTTCATAACGGACTTCCTCCTTCAAAGATATCATGTTATATTTAATTCTTAGTTTACCCGTCTAACAGAAAATCGCTGCAACTTTCACGTTTTTTTAAAACAAGACAATGCAATACTGCATCAACCAAGTATCCTGATCAACCAAGTATCCTGATCAACCACAAAAGTCTTTATTGGAAATCCAATGATTCAAAATTTTCCGTTGAGAAAAACTATTAAAGCTGAGATCTCGGAGCGAACAAAGAATTTTTTGCGTATCTCTGGAATATCCTCGTGTCTGTATATCTCATCGCTGTTTGTGTTGAGCGCATTTTAACTAAATAAGCATGCAAATAAAATTACAGTAAGTCTCATCTCAATCTTTCAACGATTGCAACAAATCAGTAGATTTCATCAGTAAAATGTCTTAATTCCAGTGAAACCATTTCATATATATTTTCATCAACGTTTCAGAATTATTTTTAGTAGTAACACAATGAAATATTCTTTTGGATGTATATTTAATATTACAGATAACAAATATACACATTTAAATAAGCATATTCAATAAGTATAACCGTTTCTTTTACTTTTATTTATATAAAAATACAATTTATATCGATGTTTTTTAAACAATTTATATAAGAATGTAAAATGCTTGTTCCTATCATTAACCTTCTATAACTGTTGATTGCTTATTGATTTTTTTATATATTTTATTTCTAATATTCTTATTGGATTTAGTTTAGTTTTATATAAAACTTAGATATCGTTTAGTTGTTCTTGTATTAACCGGCGTCTTGTCAAAAAACACTTCGCGTGTTTGAGTATTAAACGCTTTAAAAAAATGATGTCGCTTTATAAAAGTGTCTTTTTTAAACAAACTCTCTTCAAAATTTAGAGACATGTATGCTGGTTGAAAGATTGAGCAGCTGATAAACAATTAAATATACGTACATAGATCGCATTTTTCTTGTTTACATTTTTGTTTTATTCTATCAATTTTATTCCGGAATTTTTGCTTAAAAAGAAGAAACATATTCGTTTTTCAATGAAATAAATATATATTTTTTAAAGTTTAACAAAATTTAAAATTATATAGAATTATTAGATGCAGAACTGGCATAAAAAGTTTAGGAAACTTATATCGAAGTTATTTACTTACAGAAAGTTACACTTTAATACGTATTTTTAAATCAAATCAAATGGCAAATGCATTGAAGAAATCAGATTCGCATTGGGAATTCTAACATTTCCCGGAGAGTTCTCTTTTGAATCTGAAAGAATGTACAAAATTTCTAACTCTTCCCCTCCCCTTCTATCTCTTGAAAAGCCGGGAGTTCCTTTTATCTCGAAAGTATTCCATTTTGGGCTTTCATAAATTAAGATCAAAGAGAGCTTGGGGCACAGCAAAAGTGAAGTTTCATACAATTCCCGTTTTACAGCTTAACTGTCGGCTGGATCTTGAAACCCGTTGAAATCCCCGACGCGGAATCTTGAAACAGATCAGATCTGGCATAGCCCAAACCGGCATGTCTAACTGTTATATGAGGGAAAGAGAACAACTTTAACGTGCGGTTTAATTAGACATCCCGGTTCACACGCCGAAATGCTTTAAATGTTTGAGATTACGTTGGCAGCAACAGAGTTGGATATTATTTAGTAGTTCTCGGAGCAGTTCAGCGTGAAGTTGCATTTAAATAATTGTCTTCTGTTTGGCGAACTTATTAGAACAAGGACTCCGTTATGAATAACGATGAGCTGCTGGCGAAGTGCCAAAGAGAAAGACTTGCCGTTCCCTTCTGTCTAATAGATGTCTTTGCCGCTCTTTCATTGTGAGAACACAATGGACACACAATTCAACAAAAGGAGAAATCCTAGAGAAAAATAAAATATTACTCTGTAAGAATATTCACGGTAGTGAGTGAAATATGAGAGCTGAAATACAATGCTCACACTAGACGAGCTGCCGTCCGATGAATTGGCGCCGTTTTTTTGTTGTCCCCCACCCTCCTTTTGTCATTTGGCGACATCTCAGTTATCGGTCCATGCGTTTCCCAAAATATCTGGAACGCACAACTTCCAAGCTGTGTGAAAAAAGGAAAGTAGTTTGTCACGTGGAGGAATCAGATACCGAATGAAAGATCGGCGTGCGCCAGCATGTTAAATGACGGCCATTTGCGAGTTTCAGAGAATGGGAACTGCACTACTTCGAAGTAATATATTCCATACATAGTTTTTCGAAATCGAAAAGACTCAGACAGAGTAATTCAAAAAATGTCTTAACTTGTGGATGTTGTAAAAGAAGGCTTCTTGATGTATGTGGATTTTCAACCTCATTAATTTAAGCCCACTGTTGGATATACAAAGGAGACAATGCTCTTTCTGTCTGTCTGTCATGAATATATTGTTCTCGTCATGTTTGTTCCTGTTATTGCCTTTTTTATACATGCATTTCAAATGACTTTGAAACAGTCTTTGTCAGACTCGAATCGTATGCTGCGAGAAATTTTCTGACAAATTGAGCTATTAACGTATTTGTCACTGAACAATTTTTCTCAAAGAGTTTTATGTTCTAAAACATTTAGTAAAAATATTAAGGAAAAATATTGTCCCCCTCTTTTTAAAAAAGATAGGGGAGGGGGGGATTTTAAATTGAAAATGGATTTAAAATTTAGAGTACGGGTGCACGTGTTATATTTATTTTTTACATCATTTTTGACTTTGAGAGTTCAATCTAACCAGTAAATAAATTTTAAAAAGGATTTTACTGCATTAGGGTTCAGAAATTCTTCAAATAGAACTATCTGATTTGTACTTTCTATGGTAGGATTGTGGCCTAAAAACATTGTTTAAAACCTGCAATCCTGGTTCCTAAGACCAGGAGTTTGCTCTGGTATTTCTGTGGCTAAATATATTCCATCATGACTATAATTATCTTAGGTATATAACTATTCTTTGTATATTTTTTGTATATATATATATATATATATATATATATAGTACTACTTAATTTATTTCCTTAAAATTCTAATTTATAATTATTTATTTCCTTAAAAATAATTTATGAAATTAAAATAATTAATACCGTTTTGTTTGAGTTTTACATTCTTGGAATTTTTCAATATAAAGGAAAATAATCTGAACATAGGAAGTACACACTAAATCAGGGATTCTCAAACTGTGGGGTGCGCCATTATAGGGGGGCGTGTTAACCCTGCGTGAAGGGGCGTTTATATCAAAAATTTCAAAATAAAAAAGTTCTTTAAAATAATTTTTTCCTTATGGGAAGCAAAACAAAATATATTCTGACATAATAAAAAATAAAATACACAGTTGCACTGAGATAGTATGCTTATAAATTTATCAGTACTGCACAATGTATTTGATAATTAACTAATCAATACTATATTAGAGACTCTCATGATCTTGTCTTGCAGAGCAAAGTTTTCCAAGGAGGTGTAATATTTGAAATAGAGAATCTAAGTTATTTTTCAATATTTTACTTAGATCTATCTATATGGACGATTGAGAAATAAATATTTAATTTAATTAAAAATTAGTTTACTATCTGTTCCAATTTAAAAGTTAGAAAGTAAAAGCAACATAATGCTTATTTTATTACTTAAATTACTTACTTAAAATATCTAACACTTAATATTAAACTACTTACTAAAATGCTTAATACCAAATTTCTTACTAAAAACATAATACTACATTACTAACTAAAATACTATTACCAAATTACTTACTAAAATACTTAATATAACTTACTTTTTAAAATGCTTAATCTAAACTACTTAGTAAAATACTTAATATAAATTAACTTAATACGTATGGAAAATTTAATACTTGCCATGATAATTTGTACGATTTATAATTAAGGTCGTACTGTAGCTTCAATGTCAGAGTACATTATTATTGCATTTAATGCGTTGTTGTTGTATAGGAAGGGGGCGTGACAAAAGTTATAATTTAAAAATTGATCGCAAATATGAAAGTTGAGAAGCACTACACTAAACTATTAAAAATACTGATGAAATCTTTTTGTTTTAATGTACATAAGTGAGTACTATTTATAGGTTTTGTAATTTTTGACACTTGCGAATTTATGTAAAAACTAATCATGGAGGTGGGTATTCTTCATTACTTTAAATAAAGTTTAAACATTAAATAAAAATGCATTTTGATAATATTTCCAATTGCATAAATAAAGGCCCTAGAGGAAAATAATTGTTCATACATAGACGTGAAAATTTCTCAATGCATTTTAATCCTAAAAAAATGCTTCTAAATTTCTCGTGAATTGTTAGGCAACGTAAGTACACAGAGAATTTACTAAAAATATTCTAGAATTAAAAAAATGTTTTATGGAATTTATAAATTTGCATGCATGTGAATGAGTTATATTTTTTAAATAATATACAACCACACTTAATTTATGCTTTCTCGACTTTTTTTATACGTTCAGCTATTTTTTATGGAAATTAAAACCATAAACAAAAAAATGAAATATTATTGCATCAACTGTAATGGACTTTTTAAAAAAATATATTTGCAGCAGAGAAGAATACCTATAAATTATTCAAATTAACTGGATATTATGAATGATTTTGATGTGGTGTGTTAATCGTTATTTCGTATCTGGGGAACTACTTGCATACAATACTAATAAAATTTAAATTGGATTATTTTAGAACTTTTAAGTAATTTAATAGAACAATTTTATTTCAAAAATGGTGTTAGATAATTACTTCGCAGTTTAAGAATTAATCATTGATACACTTTAGTATCTCGGAATGTTTTATTAAATCTTAGAATTTTAATGAATTTAATGCCATATTTGTGTGATAACGTATTTGTTATATTAATTCCAAGTAATTAAATAAATTCCGCTAAAAGTTCCCTTCTACTTAAATAGATAAGAATATAAGTTTTCGCCGAAGGGATTTCAAGTAAACTTCTAGATATGTTGCCGAAATTCTACTAGAATATCACTCTACTCTTCTGTAAAGCGGTGTAAAAGTTTCTGAAACATGTATCATTTAACTATTTTAAAAGATTCTTGTTAAGGAAGTTTTAAAACGGAGCATATTTTGTGAAATCATGCTGAAATCTTTAATCAGTATCAGGAATTTCTACATTTTTAGGGTTTAATATAAACTGCATAATGATATATTTTCATGATATTTATAAAGGAAGTATTATATACTTAAAATGTTTCGGGAAATATAACATTTCCTTTTAAAATGCGTAACAAGTTCTTGTTAGAATATTAAAAAAAGTGTTTATTCTTCAAATTTAAGTGAAAAGAATACAATCTGTGGCCAGAAAGTTCAGTGAATGAGCCTGTAGAGGTCGCTGCTGTACTAGTAGAATATCAACGCGTCGCGCGTGGTGAAGGTCAATATCTGTTTGAACATGTTTGTAATATGCAAGGTTCTAAGTGCGTTTATTTCCTGTTAGTTTAACACCGAGCGCGAAAGGTTTATTCTGGATTGTCGCGGTGTACAAAATGGATGCCACACACCGCCTTGGTTGTACGGCAGCTCCTGGCCGCGAATGGAGTTGTGACACTTGATCACCTTTTCTCCCCCTTATTCACCTGATTTGGCACCTGCAGACTTATTCCTCTTCGCCAGATTGAAGTCAGCCTGAAGGTGAAAAGATTTACGGACATCACCGACATTTAAGGCAACGTGACTGCCGAGCTGAAAGCCATACCAAAGGGACTGTTTTTCAGGAGTTTTTAGGACTTATATCTCATTCCTAACAGTGCAATACCATCCATGGAGATTATTTGAGGACAGTAAATTGTGTCTGATGCTGTACAATACTGTATTTGAAATAAAAATTCATTCACCGAACTTTCTGTCCCAAGTTGTATATTACGTGAGTATATAGAGAGAATATTATATTGATTATGCATCTGCACATATTTATTTATTTAATGAAATATATTACATATTATTTATATATTTATATTATTATATTTAAATGAAAAATAAAATACATCTATAAAATTACGCAAGAAAAGTAATACAATTACAAAAATCAGAAAGAACTTATAAATTACGAAAGAAAAAGTAATACAATTACAAAAATCAGAAAGAACTTATAAAATATTTAAAAAGATAAGTGTTTTATACAAAATTACAGACAAAATTGAGAAAAGAACTTAACGAGTCAAAAAAAAAGTTCAAGAACGAATACGTGGGGTAAAACTAGTTGATGGTACCAACTTCTTCCTACTTTGCAATTTCGGTAAGTCAAAAATACAAACAGAAAATAGGCAAGAATTTCAAAATGAATACATTGGGCAAATCAAGAATGTATTAAATGAAATAGATTAATTTATGTTTTACAGTATATCATATAATCTTATAAAAAAGAATTTTAAAAATCGTCTACTTAGCAGTTTTGAAAGAACTGAAAATTATTGAAATGCTTGTAAAGCCAATGTTACCTATGTATTTATCCAAAGTATATGAATACGCACCTATACTACTATGTCAAAAAGAGATGCATTAATATGAAACTTGGTGGTTAAAAATTGCTGTTGAAATTTATAAATAAATATTATGTCTCAGAATGTCTGTAGAAAATGTAAACTTTGAGAGAAAAGTTATTAATCTACTTATTAAAACCGCAAATAAGTTGACAGTGTGATTCTAGTGATATGTGGTGGTTTAGGAATCAAAAGTTACTATATGATCAATGTGTATATAACGAATATATGCACGAATATATTGATATATAGAAATTTTGTTCATAAAATGTTTACTTGTGGAAAAGATTTTCTTAAAATACTTCTAGTGTTATAAAATATATAACTTATAAGAATATGCTGTTTTCGATATTTTTTTTTTTAAACATAATGAGACGAGAGATTTTTACGGCTGCTACAAAATACTTGAAAATTATTGCCTAATTACAACAGTCATACATATGTGATAAATACTAACTATGTAATTGTATACACAATAAAAATAAGAAAAAATGATTTTAAAAAACTATAAAATTCGTTTCGTCCAAAGTGCAATAATTTGAAAGTAGATACCGTTAGATTTTACTAAAAACTTACTATAATTAATCTGATATAAGAATAGTAACAGAAATAATATCTCAGATAACGATGGAAATATTTCTGTTCCAGAATAAAATATTATCATATCAGCTTTAACAAAATTTTAGAGCATTAATCAATTTTATAATTTAAACTTAAGTCCGAAATGTGAAATGTTTCAAGTGTTCAAAAATGAAACTGCTGGTTTTAGTTATATTTCTTATTACTTCAAAAAACTTTTTAATAATCGATGATTTTACTGGTCTAAAACTCATTTAATAAATGTTATTCTTTTCTTCTTTATGTTGGAAAAAAATGAAAAACATTTATTGACAATTTCTTGAAAATAACTATAATTGATGACCGCAATCAATGATATATTTTCTGCTTATTGAACTGTGAATAGGGACCTTATAGGAATAAGAATAAAAAAATCGTTTTCAAATTATATTAAGATGTTGACCTTTTGAATTGTCTTCTGAAATGATACTTTGTATATTAAGTATTATAATGAAAAAACAATATAGTATAAAAAAACTTTAGCATTTTATTATTGCGATGGAAGTCCATTATTTCCAATCTCTTTACAATTACAAAATATCTAATTTAAATTACATAAAGAGGATTTCTACATTCATAACTGCTACTGTATATCAAAATAAATATACATTATTTTTTGATATCTTTTTTTAAGAAATTGATGATAAGTGAATTCCATAAAACGTTTTGGTTAACTAATTCCATAAATTACACAATAAAACATTTTAAGACAAATAACTCTTTCTCCTACCTTGTGAACATTCAGAATACTTTGAATCACAAGCGGGGAATACATCAAACTGCTCTCTGTTCTACCAATATCAAATCGGAAACGATAATTAATTTTTCTGTAAAACGCTTATAAACCTATCTAATCTTATTAATACGCAAAGATCGAATCCAGAAACAAGATTAAAACTCAACCATCTAAAAGGAAGAACGGATGGAAAATTCCACGTGGAAACAAAAATTCGATCTGCGTTTTAATCTCTTAACTACCCCTCTCCTAATGCACCTTTTCCGGAGGTCCTTGTGCCCTAAAGATGGAAATTGATCACACAACTGCGAAGTGAAGAGAAGAGGGGAGCCTTAACGAGCAGCTTAACATGAATCTCCTGGGAAAGTAGGCTTAAACGGCGACAAGCAGGTACTTCAACCAGGTGCTAATCTGCTTAGAGGGCGAATATTGCCGCCTCTTTGTTCCTAAAAGTATCCGCAGGGGTTGGCCTCCAGTTTTCCGCAGATCTCTCTGAAGAAATCGACAGGAGTGTCTTTAGAGTTTTAACAGAACGACCCACACAGAAGAGAATTGATGCCTGGTTTCATTCGAAATTGAATTTCTCATTAATGCTTTTCCTTCTTTTGGTTCATTGGAGTAATGGAAGTGAAGGGGTGGTCTATGTGTCTTAGTGCATTGAGTTGTGAAACGTGGCACATCTGGATTTTCGATTTGTGAGTGGAGGCGTAACAAATACTTTTAGAATTAATTGTATT
>BMAO01024042.1:0-15985 GCA_019973975.1 Trichonephila clavata
AACTTTTTTGATAGTATTCATAAACGTCGAAATAGAACTTTTTAAGGAAATACTGAAAAAGTATAAAAGATTCTACGACTCCTTTGATAATCCCTATTAAAAAAATCTTCGTGCAAAAAAAAGTTTTTTAATGTTTATAATTTGTTGACAAAAACACAAACAAAGAAACAACTAAAATACATTTGTGTAAGATTTTACAGCGAAATAAGTAAGTATAAAACCTTCATTTGGGAATAATTAATCATTTTGGATGAATAAAAGGGTCAATAAAATCATTTCAAGACCAAAATATAACATTATCAAAAGTTATTCTGATAAGTGAAAGATGCTTTCATATTCGATCTTTAATTTTTATTTTTTGATTAACTGTGGGGTCAAGAATACAATTTAAAAAATACTGATAAAGAGCACTTGGTACCCAAGAAAATTTCCGTTATTGATTTTTATCAATGCTTTGGTCAGCAATCTTCATTAAAATACATGAGATAATATTTAATCATTACTACTTAGAAGATAAATGAAAAAATCAAGCAGGTGAAATCACCATAACAGGAAACGTTTTTAGAGCATTTTTTAAAGCACACACAGTATGCTACTGTAACATTTTTTGATTGATAAGACAGTGCTGACATCTGTTCTGCAAAATTAATATTAATAATTAATATAATAATAATTTCTTTTCGTTATCAATTGCTCATCTTTGAAGTAATATATTTATGAAATTCCGTAGATTCGGATTATATAGGATTTCGGAGTTACTGAACTATTTCTTTTTCTGTACGGTGTAAAATCACGTGCATTAAAAGTAGAAGTGTTTTGACCGAGAAGTATTAGTTCAAACGTCCTGCGCTTATATCAATCCCGTTCGAAATTACTATATTTGTCACGACTAATAACTCGTTACTCAGTCTACAGTAAATTTTATACAATCACAAAAATAAAACATAAAAATTTATTCCTTTTACTGCAAATGATTATAGAAGCAATTGAAGAGAACATTCAGTGATTCCAAGAATGGGAAAATTTTTAAAATGGTAATCTTTCACAATGATATGTGTGTAATCCAAAAGAAGCATTGGGATTTACTTGTAATATATGGTAAACTATAGCAAAATTTCAATAACATAGAATAAATTATCAGCTCAAAAATTGTACTTTATTAAAGGAATTTAAAAAAAAAACATCTTCATAGCTAAACTTAGATTATACAGGTACGAAAACACAAGGAATTAATATTTAATGTAGTATTATAATAGATATAATGTGACCATAAAAGAGATGTCAAATAATGTTCTACTGTATACGATATAACCAAAATATTACAGAACCAATGCAGAATAATAAAAACTACATAGATATTGATTTAAAACTTGAAGAAAGTTAAAAAAAATAGCTACAAAAATCCTTGTATAAAGAGTTTAAAGATCAAAGAAATATCTGGAGGGAAATAAAACTATTCTCCTGGAAATTTTGGATTAAAATTTGAAAATGAATTAAATCAGTCAGATATGATAAAAAAAACGAAACTCAAAATTTGATTTTAATTCACACCATTGTAGCCTCTTATATGATACAAATATTGTTAGTCATTTTTAATTTTGATATTTAGGATAATATTGGAAGGAAAATACGATCATACGTAAAGACAGCATGTAGAGCATTTTTCGCTTTTGATATTTAAGATTATATATAAAACATTTGACTGTGGTATTCAAATATTGGATAGACTGTATACTTGATGCGATTAATTTACACGTTTTACTAGAGAAAAAGTATACGAGATCATAAATTATGTATATGCAGTTAAATATATCTTTTATATGAAATAAAAAATGCTTAAATCGTATAATTTCTCTTAAGAATAAATAATGTTATTATGAAAAGTACTTTAAGAATACAGGTAATAATATATTTCACATAAATATTATAAAGAAAAGGAATATAAAATCATCAGTATCAAAGCCTTAAGCTTTTCTAAGTATTCAATTTTATTGCAATGTGTGTTTGAGAAAAAAAAATTAAATATTCCGAAATTGTAGGCACAATTGTATGATACAATACAATAGTACTTTGAAATATGGTAGAAGATAAAATGTCTTGCATAGTCTAATAATCCTTCTAGAGCGTATCTTATTTTGAACAGATTACACTACTGAATGTACAAATATTTGCAATGAAAGAATGATAATTATATTTAATGAATATAATAAGAAACTTTTAAAGTAATTAAATTGAGAGGTACACTCAAATATTAAACAGCATAGGATTTTAACAATTTAGATGTGTATCGAATCCATTAAAGAATTGGAAAGCAATATCTTCATGGTGATATTGAAGATAAGTAAGGAAAAGAGTAATGGTACACATTTGCTTTATCAAAAATAAATAAAAATAGAATTTGAAAAAATTGTACAACTTTAATCATAAATATTTAGTTTAAAAAAAACCCCTACCAACTTACTGTTTTAATTAATTGATAGAATAAACATCTAGAATGGTTTCAAAAACATTAACTACTTTTCAATTTATTTAAGCTCTTACTGTCTCAAAACTGCATTTAAAAATATAACTCTTCTACTTAACTGATGTGGGTTACAAAATACTTCTTTCTCTAATTTTTTTTGTAAATTTGCATTAAAAAGTGTCGGGATGTTTAGATATTTAGCTCTTCTTTTTGTGGTTTGATACTTAAAAATTAATTACAGGAGTTGCAGGAAAAAATAAACTGGGATATTTTTTAAACACAATCTTTTGAGCTAAATTCAAACTGAAAACCACTAAACACATTTTTTTTGAAGCGTAGCTCATTTTTTTTCCTTTTTTTCTTCCACTTGTAACTAAATCCTTTTAAGAACTCGAATAAAAGCTATTAAGTCAGCAGCCTTTCTCAGTTTTTTTTTCAAAGTGCAAATCTAGTTTTTTTTCCTGAAGATAAGCTAGAAAAAAATAACTAAATGGTATTTTTTGCACCATATATTTTTTGAGAATAACTATTCCCAGAAGCGTTTCAGAATGATTCAATCTTTTTACCACTGATTAATTAAATAAAGTAATTTGCCCCCATTGCAAATAAGTTATTCTTGTTATATCTCTATGAAGCTGCAAGAGAAAAAAAAATGTTTTGTTTAATTATGAGATTGCAATGCAGCAGTGGACAGTTTTGATGTAATCGATTACTCAAAATAAGGAAGTTTTATGCAACAAAAAGAAAGCATAGTTTAGCAAATATTTTAGTCATATTTATCATTGTAAAATAAAATCACAGTAGTTTTCATTGTTTATAAGTTGCCTAGGAATATAAGAGGCATTTCTTGACCTTAGATTGCAGTAAGTCAAGTGGTCTTGTTATAAATGAGAAAAAAGAACAAATATATGCTATTCCAAAGACAGAATCCCAAATCCTATCTTGAAATAGATTCACATTTGAAACACTAAAACTTTTACCTACTAGAATCAATTGTTATCTCTAAAAACAGAATATCTCGTACAATCCAGAATCTATTATACTTTACAAATAAGGCTTTTTAAGGATTAAGAAGTTTTTTAAAATATAAATTCTTTCAAGAAAACACAAAATTTTTAATTTAACAAAACTCTTATTAGACCATTTCTGACAGACACATTTGAGACTTGGAGAATAAGAAAACTGGAAGAAAATTAATTGAATGCATCTTTTGAGAGGAAAGTACTTCGAGTTATACTTGGAGTGTAAGCGAAAACTATAGCTGGTGAAGAAGATACAATTTTTGAGTTATATAGAATTTATAAGCAACCTGACATCATTAAATACATAAAATAAATAGAATGAATTTGATGGTCCATATGATTTGAATGCCTGGTTATAATGTTGCCAAACAGGTAAAGCAATTCAAAGTCACTAGTTTCGGAAGAGTGGAAGACCAAGACTGAGAAGGACAAACTCAGTGGAATCAGACTTTAGGATTATAAACCAGAAACTTTGAGAACAGAAATAAACAAGATGTCTTTATGGAGGAATCTTCAAGGGAATTCACTGGCCCACGAGGGCTGTTTTGCCAAATATGATGGTGGTGATGCCTAAGAATATGTTTTTCTCATAATTTCATGATGGAAAAATTAGTTTTTATCTTAACATAGCAAAATATATGAAATTTTCTCACTGTGTGTCGGATAGGAAATTGAGATAGGTTCACGATTTTCTGACAAGTGTTTTGTATTGGAATTTTTTAAAACCCTGAACACATGTATTTGGAATAATTTTTTCTAAAAAAAGATGTTTTAGTTTAATATTTTGTTTAAAAATTTTCATTACGTCTTAACACTTTTTATATCCTTATCTAAATGAGAAATGTGACTCGTCCTGATAATTTCAAATTATAGCATATAATAATGGGTTACATTTCTCATGATAGTTGAATTACAACGCATCACATTATAAATAATAAAATATATTCATTTTACAATAAATTGAATGAGATTTAGCTCTATTTCAGTAAAAGTTGTATTTTTACTAATATAAAAATAATTTGAATTAAATCGTACTTAAAGAGCTAGCTGAAATGCTAATCTCTTTGAATATGATTATTAATATTTGACAATACGTTTATGCTTTAATGTTAATATTACTACATGTTTCGATTAGAAACTAAAATAAATTTTGGAGTGCTTATGTTCTGCCTGAAGAAAGAATACAAACAACAAATTAAAAGTACTAGAAATAATAACAGATAAGGTTTCGGAGTTATTTATTGAAAATAGGAGCATTTGTTTACTACGAGATGAAGCGAAATCTGTCTTTATAGCAAAATTAGTATGCGGTATGCTTAGATTCATTGAATATGGTAAAGATATTTTGAAGAGGTGAAATTTCTTCTGAAATATTTTACAGTGGTGAATTCTTATACCTACCAAATCAACTGATCCTTCTGGTCAATGATTAAAAAAGGACATTTCAGACTCATATTATGTTACTTTCTCAAAAAGTAATCTAGTGATTAGTTGAGGAATTAGGACCTCACCCCCTCATTCGTGACACACATCTTGTGAATCCTGTTACAAAAAAAATAAAAAAATAATCGTGACTAGATTTTTTTTTTGAATTATTCAAAAATTGGGTAAAAAAGATCACGTAAACAGGAACAGTTGGGTGAATTTGTAATATATTATAGATCCAAAGTTATAAAGACGTTGAAAATATTTACAAAATGAAGTGATAAAAATAAAGTTTTTCATCTAGACTATATTTTTGAATTTATTAAGAAACACCTGTTAATCAGCGTTTCTCAAACTGTGGGGCACGCCCCTTAGGGGAGCGTGATAATCCTACGTGAATGCCGATATGTAAATAAAATATTATTTAAAAAAACTATTAATTTACTGAAAGGAGACAAATTAAAATACATTCCGACAAAAAAGAAATAAAATACACTCTTATAACGTATTTATAAATGTATCAGAAGAGCAAAATATAATTGATAATTAATTTATCAATACTAAGTTAAGAACAAATTTAATATTTACTAGTGGTTCCCATAGGCTTGTCATATACAAATTATATAAGAAGTTTAATACATATATCTTGGTAATTTGAATGGTTTATAGAAAATTTTTTATAGTAGCTTTGGTCAAAGTCTATTTTTGTTGCATTCACTGTTACTGTTACAATAACAATACACTGTTATTGTAGAGAAGGGGCGATGAAAGTTGTGATTAAAAATTGGATTACAAATATTGAAAGTTTGAGAAGCACTACTATAAATGTTAAAGCTCTAAGCAAATGTGAGAAAGGTGCAAGTGTTTGGAGCCTGGAAGTTCAAGTGATACAAATCTCCCTTTGGTTATAAAACTCTTATTTATCATAAATTTTTACTGAGGTCATAGAACATAATATGCCTATGATAAAAAAAAAAACTTCTCCCCTCAAATGTAACAAAGGTCACGATGCATATATTCTAAAACTCTTATGACTTGTATATTATTTAAAGCTGCCATTCAAAATAAATGGATTCAGAAATTCATTTTTATAACTGAAGAGCTAAAAAAGCATTTGAATACTGTGGTATTTGAATCTACCGAGATTGCAAGGATTACATTAAAATTTTTTTTATACGTCTGTGTAAAAATCAAAACGCAGTATGAGATTACTTTAGAAAGAGGCTCTTAAGCTGTTTTCTCAATTTCGAATAAATAAATTATACTTCGACGTTTTCTGATTACCCCAGGGAAGTATTTTTACTCACAGTTTGGATCCGCGTTACGAATTACGATTTCAGTTACTTCTTTCGTATTTTATGTGACAATACTGATGCCTTTGAAAGTTTCAATTGTTGGCACAAAGTTTTTTATTTAAACTTCTACATTATAAAGTATTTTAGTTTAAGAAAGTGAATAAATAAGTATTAAATATACTTTTGCTTCAGATTCACACGTGACATGAAAAGCTAAGGAAAGGGGATCATTAACGAAATTTGGATTTTGGGAGACACTACTAAGTTTTCATATTTTTCTGTGACAATTGAACGAATTTTCTTTCTCAATGTGTATAACAATTGTTAGTATTAACGTTTCTTGTGCATAAAAATAATAAAATGAATAACAAAATGGATTTCAGAAAAATTTCACAAAATAATATTAGTTTATTGCATATCATTATTACATTCAAATAATTGAATATATATCTTTCATTAAAATTTATTATGATGATTATCTCTTTTCATGCCTTAGAGGTATAGATAATGCTATTCTTTTATTTTATGCGCTTCTTACTTTACTTGTTATAAAATGCTTATATTGAACTGGTTTTGCTCAAGACTTATTTGAGAAAAATTGAATAAGGAGGGATTTATGCAAAGGGAAAAAAGTACAGTAGAGTCTGTTTTTGTGCAGTCCTTTTTTATGCGATTTTATTTTTGTGCGATCTTTTTATGCGGTATAGGATTTTCAACGGCTTTGGCGCCACTTAAATGTTTTCTATCAATCTATCAGTGATGATGAAGAATGTTAGGACCTTCCTACAAATTCCTGCTTCCTGCGGCATTGCATGTTTTGCCTTTAATATTTTATAGTCGTTGGAGGAGGAGACCAGACTGCCTAGCTCTTTCTAGCTTTAACCTCTCATTATTAGGATTTTGAATGACTGTAATGTTATGACACTTGAATTTGCTAATATTTATTAAATTGGATAGACAAGTACCTTTTAGTTAAGCCTTGGGCCTCCTAGAGTCCCGAGGATCTCTCCCTTACTTGGCGGGGTTTGCAGGGTGTATGTTAAGCCTCTGCAATGTACTTACATACACTTCAAAACGCTCTGTTCATTTGTTATAAACAATCTCCCGACAATGCACGTTCAGTTTCTTTCTTTCAACGCACGAATAGCCCGCGCTTGGATGAAGACGAAACTTACAATGACAGTGACATAAATAATTTGAAAGTTTGTGAAGTCGGACAAGAAGAACCAGATCCTTTGAGCGTGGGTAAAATATACACAGGGTTACAGCTTTCCATGAAATTGGAAAAGCATTTTCAAAATAGATACCAATCCCGAAAGGAGTGTGAAATTTCAAAAAGAGCTTCGATCATGCATATCTGGTTATCATGACATTTACAAGCAACTGACCAACCAACTTCGTCGTAAAAATTTATCTCTTACTTTATGGTGCCAAAAAATAAATGAATTGGAATTGTATCTTCAAGTGACGAAAACGATTTCGAACATATTCATCACAGGATCATGAGCGCTTTGGATTACGATGAGTAGCAGTGAATTATGTATGTGCATTTTGAAAATTTCTCGATGTATACAATGGGAGATTAAATGTTTAAAACAAACATTTCTATGTGTAATTTAATTATTTATTTTGTTATGGAAATTCTTTCTTATGAATTTAGTAAATAATTGGAGTATTTCATAAGTGCAACTTTTTTTATATGCGGTCCCTCTCCACCGCATAAAATTTTTTTTCTGAAGAATTTTAATGAATTTGTTTGCTAAATGTAAGAATTTATGACATTTTTGAAAAATTTTTTTTGCGTGGATTTTCTTATGCGGTCCCTATTTAACGTAGAAAAACAGGTTTAACTGTATTTTGAAATGAAAACTTTTCGCTATCACACACGGTACAGTAAAAAGGAAAAAATTCTTTAGACAAAAATAAAAGTATATATATATATATATATATATATATACAGTGAAATACATTTAACGCGAAGACGCTTAAGACAAAATATCGGTTAGCACGAAATAGTACTACAGTCCCGATAAACTGCTATGTATTTTGACGCATTTTACTTCTCTTAACACAAAACAAAACATAGCTTAACACAAAAAGATTTTCCTTTTGAGAGTGAACAAAATACGGAAACCATCAGAAACTTAATGAAATGTTTGAGGAAGTTTCTGTATTATTGGACTGCCCTATTGTATTATCGAAATAATTCGTTGCAGTAGATGATGATAATGTATGTATAGCCCAATTATGGCAGACAAAGACATTTTGGGGTTTTTTCTGAGCTCAAAAAATTTTATTGATGCAGATTCCGACGTTGAAAGTGAAATAAACATGCAGCTCCTGTTCCCACGTCATCCGAAACGAGGAACGTCATGAAAAGTATGCGCAGTTATTTAGACGAATATTCCAAAGGTAAAATGAATTTAAAAAAGTTGACATTGAACGATTTGTAAACAATTTGATGCAACAAAAATGCGAAAAAAAATATCAAAATATTTTCCAAAAACTGAATAAAAGTTTTGTTTTTCAAAAAAACTTGAAAGTTTCGCATTAAATTTCATTAATTTCTTGTGAATATTTTTGTTTCATTTATTTTTATTAAATACATTTTTATCAAATACATACATTCAAATAAAATGTTTTCTATATAATTTAATTTTTTAATATATCTGGTTTTTTCGCTTTCTGTCTTTGCAATACCTTTTAACACGAAATTCTTTTTACACGAAAAATATTTCAGTCACCTCAATTTCGTGTTAAGCTATTTTTACTGTATAATAATAATTTATTAAAAACTTTTGTACAAGACTAAATTTTTGTTTTATCATTTTTTCAAAAGCTAATTCTGGAAAAGAGTGAGAGATATTATCTCTTAAATTAATGGAACGCGAAAAAGAAAGGAACGGGAAGGAAGAAAATGCAGTTCTTTTCTTCAGAATTGTTCCTCAGTGTGCACTGAAGAATGAATCCACATCCCCGCTCACGAATATTCACTGTCGTCCTTAGAGATAGTGCACCCTCACTGCAAAGTTTCGGACCCTATTCAGAGAGTTTATTCAGTGCTATGGTATTTATTCACAATAGCTATAAAAAGAAAACTCTTTAACTCTATTTGTTTTAACTTAAACAATAGGCGTTACTTTGTATGAATGGAGAACCTGAGACGCTATGTCAGTGTAAAATTTAAATGGCATTGCCCGTGTATTAAGCGAATGAAAAAGTACTCTTTATTCTACTAAATGTCAGGCTCTTTTTGAATAAATATTTCAGAAGAGACAGAAATTTTAATACGTAAGGATACAGTCTTATTTTCGATTTATAGTATAATTAATACTTTTTAAATAAATTATAAATGATAAAAATAAAAATAGTTTTTAATTTTAGTTATAAGGATTTTTTAATAAGTATCAGCCGCTCTCATTAATTTTAATTAGAACGATGCACTACTCATCCTTTTATTGAGGAAATAATATGTTTAATAATTTAGTTAGTGATTAGTTATTATTATTATCTGGAAATTTATCTTTTTATTTACAGAACTACGAAAAACCTTTTCTGGATCTCCTTACCATTATTATATCGTTTTTCAAGGGTTTTAATATGCATTTTCGAAACATTATTTTAAAACTACACTGGTTATCATAAACTAAGAAAACCACAAAAATGACAAAAAATAATTCAAAAGTTATGCGTGGAATTTAATGAAACTTATACACATTATACAACACATAAGAGGGTACAAAATAGCATAAAAAATGACCAGACATTTATCTTGTTATATAAATCAACATATGTATACAATGATTAAGTCGGATGTGTCAGTTTGGTATAGGAAAAATACTTTGCTGTTCAAATTAATTGAAACAAATAGGAAAAACGATTTTTTTCTAAAAAAATTAACTTTTAATAATTACATATCTTAAATAGACTGAAAAATCCTTATATTAGTGCGAAGTTTCTCCTCTTTTAGCAGAAATGACCTCTTGAATACGTTTTGACAATGACTCCAAATTATAGTCAAAGTCGATCCTTCACACTATCTCTAAGAAGATATAAGCGATTTGAGGCCGTTCACACAGGACATCACTGATAATAACGTACCAACGCAGACAAGAAAAATATGTTTGTCCCAATTAATTCGAACAGTATAGTACCTTTAATACGGAGTATGCCGCACATGAAGTGATGTATGGTGCTCTCAAATTTTCGAGCTATTAATTCTGTTGGAAGTGTGACACATTGCTGTTACAAGGTGTAAGCATGGCTAGGTTCCTAGGAGGTGAATAGAGAGCAACTACACGTCGTCTTATAGCGTGCCAAACATGCTCGATAGAGTTAAGATTCAGTGCTCAAGCTGGCCACAGATGAGCTAAAATGTTTCCTGCTCAAGATAAGCATCCACGATGCGAGCCCTGTATGGTGTTGCATTATCGTCCTTTAGCATGAAAGGATCACCTATTGCTCCAGAATAAGGGCACACACAAAAGCATCTAGGAGGTCATCTCCATAGATGTGAGCATTAACATTGCCACGCTACTTGGAGGTCTGGGCATCCACCCAAAGAGATAACCACCCCAAACACTGCCTGATCCGTACGCATCTCTTTCATGAACGTGTCATGGGTGAACACGAGTTCCAGGCTCTCTCCAAATGAAAATACACCTACTATCGCTTTCGAGGTTATACCTGGACTCATCCTTCAAGAAAACAGCCCTCCATTGATCTCGCGTCCAGTAGACACGTTGACGTGCCCACTGTAAACGTTCCCGTCTATAGCGTGACGCAAAGGGCTGGATGCCAGGTATAAAGACCATGTTCGTGAAACCTTTGACGCACGGTTGACCTTGACATAACTCTTCCGGGCTTGAAGCTAATTGGGATATGAGTTCAACCGGAGTTGCGGTTCTATTCCTTCGTGCGCATAATGGCAAATATTGGTCATGGGCACTCGTGGTAGCACGTGACCGGCCTTGGCTGAACTTCCCAGATGCCGAATCTGCGGTTAGAAATTGTTGTTTTAGTCCATGAATCTCGTACCACATCCAGCCATCTATCCTTTTCTATCTGACTTTGACTTACCTCTAATCTCCCAATAGCTCGCCATCGCAGTTCTTAGGTCAAATGATGCCTGGAGGTCAGTGTTACAATTTTGCTATAGCAGATATCTTATCTTAGACAGACAGCGACAATTGCCACCTTGCTCTGAGGCATCGATTTTTATGCTCCTCGCAAATGATGTATTCCGACCGCATCGCCACTTTTTTTTATATAATATAATATCGATCGACTTTATTTACTTCGCAACATACTCAAATGTCATTGGCATTGGCTTATTTTAGGGCGAGTTATCACAACTTTTGTGATTTTCCCCTTAATTTATGATAACCAGTGTAGTAATTTAGATGTAATTTTTCTCTCCTATTTCCATACAATAATTTGCACTAAAGGGTCTTTATTTTAAGTTAAAAAAATACAAAGGGTAAATTAAAAAAATAAACAAGAATTAAGCAAATAAACGTATTACGTATTCAAATAAAACTTTTTGTGTTAATTTTAATTAAATTTTTTCATACATGTATATATAAGTACATATGCCAATTTTATGAATTTTTTTATAGTGATTATTATTAAAGAAGGAATACAAGGCATTTTACAAAAAAAAAAATTAACTGTCAATTTTTATTGTAAAAAGCATTGAAATATTAATCTGTGAATTATTTCAATTTGACATTATTAACGAAAAACAATTTTTTGACAGGAAAATATTTGAGCAAGTACTTGGCAGAAAATAATTCATACTAATTTAAAATTGGTAAAAAAAACTATAAATGTTCTAATTAGAAATACGTGTTCTCCAAATTTACTCCATTAAGTCAAATTGTACAATTAAAGTAAGCGTAATTTTTGTTTTGCCTTAAGTTTCTTTATTTAGGTTTATTCAGGTTATTTTAAGTTACGCTATTAAATATATTTTTACAGTTACCTTATTAAGAAAATTTAATTTTCAGATGTAAGCATCTGAAAACTATTACATTGGTAGAAATGCGGTTAATCTTTTGTCTTTTAACAAACTTAAACGTTATAAAATTACTAATTAAGTACAGCAGTTATAATTCTTTTACGTAATGACGAAGAACAATACTTTTTTAGAGAATATTATGAAATAAATCTAGTTTTAAATTTTGTATTCTAAATTCAATTGGAAAAAAATTGCTGAGTACTTACAGTTTCAAGAAAAGATTTTTTACTCCGTTCATTCGTCGAATTTTGTTTAATACAACTAGTGAGAAATGTAACTTATATCTTACTAATAGCAGTAATTTGCAAGGATGATTGAAAACTGATTTCAAGCAAAAAGGTTAAAATGATACCGATTTTCACGAAAAGGAATAATCATATCTCATTTTGGTAATTGTAAAGATGATACTGGCAAAAATAAGTAAATAAGAATCATGATTACCTTAAAAACTAGATTTGTAATAAAATACGATCGTATTTTAATTGTTCGCGCATGCCGAAACTTGTCGGACTGCGCATGCCCAACTTGAGTAAGAAGTGATTCTGGTGTATATAAAAGCCAGTTCCGAGAAATAAAGATATATATAGTTCTAGAGTCCACAGATTGTGTTTGTGTTTTGAGTAACTTTAAGCTACACCGTTGAAGAAAAACCCTTAAATGTTTATTAAATCAACCGCGTGCGTTACAGGTTAGAGAGATCAGTGCTTCTCAAATTTTATATATTAGTGACCCAATATTCAATCATAATTTTCATCAACCTCTCCATACAATGACATAATGTATTGAAATCAATAACACTATATACTTTGATGCTACAGCTACTGAACTTCTTAAGTGCCACCTGCGTATATAAATGTCTCGCTCAGCCAAAGTCTTAATTGCTTGGACGTATATATACGTCTTTCGGAAGTGTGATTTTTTTCTGTGCACTGCTATCCATAAAATTATTCCGAAGGTTTTGGAATGTTATAAAAGGACGTTGACAGTGTTCGCAAAGGATTTACTTATTTCAGAGGATTTTCTTATTTATTCCTTTTCTTACTCTCCCCACGATATATCACGTACAAGTGCCTACGTGTTAAGCGGTGGCATCGGGGAGCGAATCGCGGCAGTTAAGGGATTAATTATAAACCGTACAAATTATCAAAATACGTGTTAATTTTCGCATATAATTTAATATATGACAAGTCTTAGGAGTTTCTGGTTGTTATTAAACTTGTTCTTAACTTAGTATTGTTAAACTAATTATAAAATGCATTGTGCAGTACTGATACATTTATAAGTGTATTCTATCAGAGGGTAAATGTGTATTTTGTTTTTTATTATGTCAGAATGTGTTTTGTTTTACTTTTAATAACTTTTTAAATAATCTTTTGTTTTCGACTTTTGAATTTGCTCTTTCCCCCTAGTAGAGTTATCACGCCCCTCTAGGGGGGCACACCCTACAGTTTGAGAAATGCTCAGTTAGATATAAATAATTAATACTGTAATAAGATCTCAACTTCAAGATAAAGTAAAGCGGATATACAGATAGCATTTTTCATAGTTCTATAAATCAAAATCAGTACACATGTTATTAATATGAATCACATTTTCAATCTTCACACTGCATAACCAAAGTAATCCATACAAAAATAAAAACTCCTCAACTCCTTCTGAAAAATTTCCCTTCGTGACAAATTCTAGAGATGGGGAATTCAGAAAAAAGAAAAAAATTGTGCCTAATAATTCTAAGCCTTTAAAGTATGTAAATTCTAACTGAAATACTCTTTCGATAATAATAAATGTCACATATGGAATATATTTAATTTATTGTGAAAGTGAGAAACTGATTGTGAGAATCTATAATAATAGGAAATGTTATTATATGACAAGATTTAAAGCTTGCGGGAACGCTGCAGTGTAATTTTGTATGCTTTGCTGAACATATTTACACTTTCAGAACATACCCAATGTTCTCTGAACGGGAGCAATCGATGACCGTATGGATTGTTCGGTACAATTTGATTAACAAATAGAATATAACAGTAATAACACGTTTGGAGGGACAGGAACTCTTACATAGGAACTGGAGCTAGCGGAATATTTCATACTTAGCCATTATTCATAAATAAGCTTAAGAAAGATTTGAGACAAATTTATAGTTGTTTAATGTTGACAGATAACGTTTGATGTAAGATACTTTTCAAATTTAACAGTTAGCAAAATACACTTATTTATGATATTTTATTTATTTACTATCAACTCAGGAACTTAAAAAAAAATATTGTCTAGTCTTTGTGAGATTTGCAAACTCTTAAATATATCAATTTAAACATTTACTGTTAATCATTCTATATTTATGTAGGTACTATCGACAAATTATTTATTTATAAGTACTTGTTAAGATTATTTGTCAAAATTGAGTTTTTTTATTGTAAATAATACCTGACGGTTTATTTTCTTAAATTTTGAAAATAATTAAGTGGTAAATGTTTTCTGGAATTAAAGTATTTAAATGAATGTACGTGGGATTGTTGACAATAGATTTGAATAAAGAAACAGAGAGACGATGTAATACGTGTTAATTATTAACCTCTGTAAAAGATTTCTCCTTTTGTCCGTCTCATAAAGATTTTATTTATTTTGTTTCTTAGTCTTTGGGATTCAAGAATATGTTTTCATAAATAAAGATAATAACTCGAATTTATTCAAAATTTTTTTAAAATGCCTAAATGAAAAGAATATTACAATTGATGCATCTTAACAAAATTATTGCGATCCTTTTTGGGAATGCAGTATTTTCTAAGACGAGTAAAAACCCTGCTCTTTTGACCAGAAATCTTTCTCTGGTTATTAAAGTGACCATCTTTTTTTCATTTATTAAGATGACGACATAAAAAAAAACGTAAAAATATCTTTTACAACGACTCTTTTGTTATAGTAAATTTTTAAGAGTAACAAGTAAGTGCTATGCGTACTAATTAAACCAGTTTCAAGGAATATATCTATGAAGAACTGATTGTCATGAAAGAAGCAGGGGAATACAGAAATGTCTTTAGGATTCGTTGAACACAGCAGTTCATTATGTCGAGTCTTCATTTCGAAATTTTAATTGAAAATGATTGTGCCACCCTGTTCGACTTAAAATAATTGAAAGTTTATAAATATAAACGAGCTATAAATGGCAAAGTAAAAAAAATTTCTTGTATTTCTAAAAATTACAATAGTTGGAAAGTTATCAGAGAAATTTGAATTATTTTTCATTCACTTACGAAATGAATGGCAAAAATTGTGAACACTTTTATAAATTTTGTATTTTTTCAATTTGTATTCTAATAGTGTAGTACAATTTCATGCAAAAAATATTTACACCCAACAATTTTTTTTACGCGCGTAGATCCTTAGAAAACCGTGCAAAAAATCGTATAAAAATGCATGCGACATGGTAAATTTGACACACACACACACACAACACACACCACACACACACACACACACACACACACACACACACACACACACACACACACACACACACACACCACACACACACACACACACACACACACCACACACACACACACACACACACACACACTAAAACACTGAAGTAAATTACATTTACTAATAATATGTCACGCTACCGGTTAGTGACGCTGTTGCTGTGCTGTAGAGCCTGGATACGAAAACCGGAGTAGGCATGGACTTTTTTTAAATGTATAGGGTCTTTGGGCAGGGGGTACTCTAACTGCTGTCGAGTAACTAGTCCTTTCAATTT